>JAXIVJ010011108.1:37500-44717 GCA_036785665.1 Chirona hameri
GTGTAACCGAGACATGGGTTAGTGAGGGGTATAATAGGGATAGGCTACAGGATTTCGAGTTACAAGGGTATAACATGTTCTCATACTGCAGAGAATCACGGCAGGGGGGCGGAGTGTTTGTATATGTAAATAGCTTGTACTGCACTACCAGAGTTGATGATTCTAGTAAAGTAAAAGAAGTAGAATCAATCTGGCTTGACATTAAAATTGGTACAGGAAACAGAGGAAGGTTGAGGATAGGTGCATTTTACAGACCAGGGAATCTTCCAAGGAACTCCCAAGCTGAAACAGACCAAGATATTTGTGAGGAAATACGTAGGAACTTTCGGGCTCAGTGTCTTATTATGGGAGATTTTAACTTAAGAGGATACGAAAGTATAGCAGAGGAAACAAATGAGTGTAGGTTGTATAGGCAAATCTTTGAAGAGGAGCTTTTCATGCATCAGTTTGTAACAGAGCCAACCAGACATTGCTCCATTCTAGACCTTGTATTCTCAGACAACAGTGATCTAGTTAGTGGCATAAGTATTTGTGAAGGTCTAGGAACCAGTGATCACAATATGGTTAAATTCAATATCTCATCAGAAATGAGACCCAAAGATAACCTTATTATGGTTCCAAACTTCAGCCGGGCTGATTTTGATGGTATTAGAAATGACCTCGCACAGATAAAATGGAACGTTGAGTTGGCAGGTTTAGATGCATGTGAGGCCTGGAATGTTTTCAAAGCTAGGTTAAGCCAAATTCAAAATCGGCATATACCCCTCAGGCACAAACGTAACAGAACCAAGGGCAAACCAGTTTGGCTTACCCCAGAAGTAAGGAGTGCTATACAAGCTAAAAGAAGTGCATTTGGCATTTTGAAGGGATCTTCACTAGATATAAATCAGAAGGCCTACCAGAATGCAAGAAATTCAGTTAAGAAAAAGGTCAGAGCAGCTAAAAGGGCAAAGGAACTTGATTTAGCTAGACATTGTAATGCAGATAGTAAGAAGTTCTTCAGTTTTTATAAGTTCAGTACAGTTTCCAAAAATATAGGTCCATTTAAGGTAGATGATGTGTTAGTTAGCAAGGACAGTGAAATGGTTGAAGTGCTTAATGATCAGTTTCAATCTGTCTTTACTATCGAGGACCAGAGTAGTATTGCAGCACTTCAGCCTGAGCCAGAGACAGAGGAGACTATAGGAGAGCTAGGTGGCATAAGTAGTGAACTTGTTCTAGAATATCTAAAGAAAGTAAGGCCTAACAAGGCAGAAGGACCTGATGAAATCCATGCTAGACTTTTAAGAGAATCTGAAAGGGAGTTGTCGGTTCCATTAGCCATAATATTTTCTAAATCACTCGCAGATAGTAAAATTCCACTTGATTGGAAAAGAGCAAATGTTGTTCCTATTCATAAAAAGGGAGATAGAAGTAAAGAGGAAAACTATAGACCGGTTAGTCTGACCTCATTAGTCTGCAAGGTGCTTGAATCAATCATCAAAGATAAGATTGTTGAATTCTTGGAGCAAAATGAACTCATCAAGGATACACAGCATGGCTTTAGGAAGGGCCGTTCTTGTTTAACTAATCTTCTGGAGTTTTTGGATGTTGCAACAGATAGCTTTGATCAGGGTAAACAGCTAGATGTAGCTTTTCTTGATTTCAGTAAAGCATTTGACAAAGTCCCCCATACAAGACTGGGGTTGCAACTTAAAATTCATGGGATCAGGGGCAAGATTCTGGATTGGATAGAAACGTGGCTTTCAGGACGCCAGCAAAGGGTTATATTGAATGGGTGCCAATCACAATGGAAGGAGGTTCTCAGTGGGGTTCCACAGGGCTCAGTCCTGGGCCCATTGCTTTTTATAATATTTGTGAATGCAATTGAGAACAGTATAGACAGCAAAGTCTTGAAATTTGCAGACGATCTAAAAGTTGTCAGGATTATTAGAGGAAAACATGATCAGGATGTTTTTCAATCAGATCTGGACAAGCTAGTTGAGTGGTCTGAAGCATGGCAGATGAAATTCAATTTGAGTAAATGTAAGATTATGCACGCTGGACGGGTTAGCAGTAAACATAGGTATGAAATGGGTGGGCAGAAAATGGAGCAGATTGAAAAGGAAAAAGATTTAGGTGTCGTGGTAAACAATAGACTATCAGCGTCAGACCAGGTTGTAGAAGCTAGGAAAAAGGCACTTAGAATGCCTTAGAATGCCATAAAGGGGCCATTAACAGAAATGTTTCCTACAAGAGTGAAAAGGTAATAACAAAACTGTATTGTGCATACGTTAGACCACATTTGGAGTATTGTGTACAAGCCTGGTCTCCAACATATGTGAAAGATTGCTGGTTGTTAGAAAGAGTTCAAAAAAGGGCAACAAAAATGGTTAATTGTCTTGGTAGTTTACCTTATGAAGATAGATTAAAGAAATTGGGTATGTTTTCACTTAGATATAGAAGGTTAAGAGGAGATCTAATTGAAGTCTTCAAATTTGTAAATAGTCAGCATTCTGGATATTTAAAGGGTATGTTTGAGTTCAATAGGGAAAATCGAGGTAGAGGTCATCAGCATAAACTCATTATGAAACAAAGTAGGACTAGGCTACGACAGTCATTTTTCAGTAGAAGGGTTGTAGGACATTGGAATATGCTACCAGGGGATGTCGCTGATGCAGTGACACTTGCTTCCTTCAAAATTAGATTAGATAAATACTTAACAGAGAAGGGATTAGTTCATAAATACTCGTGGGATTAGCCTTCTTTTATGCAGGTAGAGTAAGGTGATTTGAAGGGGCGAGACTGGTGGAGGGGGGGGGGGGTGGGGTGGGGTGCAACCTCGGATGGGCCCAAGAGGCTCTTTGTTGCACTTTTCTTTTATGTCTTTATGTCTTTATGTCTTTATGACAGCTGGGAGCGGTCGGTCGGGAAGGAGCTGGGCCGGCTGGCATGCAGCGCATACGAAGCTGCCGCGGCGGCCGGCGAGCTGGGCCGCTCAGGCGGAGCCGGTGGACGGCGCCGGCGGTCACATCTGCATAATGAGCCAGTCGGCCCGACTCGGCAGAGCACAGTTTACAGTTCAGTCAGGCGGCGGCGAGTTGGACTAAGGTCAGGGAGCAACCTGCTGGACGGCAGAAACACAGGCCCGACACGGAATGTGGCCCGATATTGCCTGATGGTGGGTATCTGCATGGGCATTTCATCAAAGAAAAACATAATTGTCTTAAATAATACGGTGGACGCATTTCAATAAAAAAATCAAAACCGTTACAATTTGCATGCATGAATACATTGATTAGTTCGACACAAACAGCATATATTTCAGGTCGCTATATTGGTGAAAATGCCAGGCTTATATTCGACCTCATAGCCCATACGGAGTCCACGAAAACACCAGGTATGATTTTTAGCGGCTGATTTGAGGCCGCTTTCGAAACAGTTTCTTGCTCATATTTGAGAACGGTAATGAATAAGTTTAATTTTGGCCCAAATTTTATGCAAATTTTTTTTTTTTTTTTTTTTTTTTTTTGTATTTGATGTATTTAAACTCAAATAACCATTCGCGGATTCTGCACAATGGTTATCTGGGCGACAAAATACACCTACTGAGAGGGATTAGGCAGGGAGATCCGGCCTCTGGATATTTATTTAATTTGGCGGTCGCGTTTTTGTCGGAACAGATAACGAAATATAAACTCCTCAACAGGCATACGAATTACGCAAACACATGAGATACGGATAAAGCCAGTATGCCGACGATACGATTCTTATTCTTGATGGCACAGATCGATCACATCGAAAGAACAGAAAGAGGTGCAATAGACTAGTTAGGTTCGCATCGATATCTGGACTAAAGGTAAATATAGAGAAAACATCATGTATGCCCAATCGGTACACTGCGGAATTTGCAAGTACCCGATGAAGTTGACATAAAACTGGAAGATGAAATACAAAATAGGAATTTATTTTAATCCTAATTACGAGCGAGCGCGAAGCGCTTGCTCGTCCTTCCGAGGCATATGGGGAAAATCTGAATATGAGCGGCCCGGCCCGACCTGGACCCGACCCGTGGCGACGCTTTTGAGAAGCTCATATCTCTGCAACGCAGGTCCGATTGACAAGCGGTTTCTTTGCTGAGTAGCCCCATCCAACCAAACCTGCTTGAGAACCGGTGCCGACTCATGTCGGTCACTACCACTGCACGTGCGCGTGCCGCGTGCCGCGTGAGGGGTGTTGAAAAGTGTTATCTCGCAAAAACTTCGCAACGGCCCTGGGCAGATTGTGTTCAAATTTGGTGTGTGGTTAGGGACCCCTCAGCCGCCACTTTCCCATAAGTCAGGGGTGGGGGTGCCTCTGCACGTGCGCACGTGCACACCCCTATTTTATATCTCAGGAACGGCTGAGCCGATTGTGTTAAATTTTGGTGAGTGTGGTTAGGGACCCTCCGCCGCCGCCTTCCCACAAGTCATGGGTGGGGTGCCTCTGCACGTGCGCACGTGCACATCCCTATTCTATATCTCAGGAACGGCTGAGCCGATTGTGTTCAAATTTGGTGTGTGGTTAGGGACCCTCCGCCGCCGCCTGCCCACAAGTCATGGGTGGGGACTGAGGTGCCTCTGCACGTGCGCACGTGCACACCCCCTATTATATTTCTCAGGAACGGCCTGAGCCGATTGTGTACAAATTTGGTGTATGGTTAGGGACCTCCAGCCGCCAATTTCCCACAAGTCAGGAATGGGGTGCCTCTGCACGTGCGCACGTGCGCACCTTTTTTTGTATCTCAGAAACTACTTGCCCTATCGAGTTGAAATTCACCATACATTTCCTTCGCGCTCGCTCGTTCATCGCCGACTACGGCGCCTTACTGGTATTAACAGCAAAGCAGAGAAGAACTTAAAACTCAAACTGCCCCTCAATTCAGCATGACTTAGTACAATGGAAAAGGCACCAATAGGGAGAATATGCATAGTAAAGTCATTACTGCTTTCCGAAACTAGTACATTTATTTATGGCATCACCAAACGCACCTGCACAATATGTCAAACAACTGAACAGCATGCTATTTGAATTCGGTTGGTCAACAAACGAGACAAAACAAAGCGAACAAAATTAGTTCAAAACTATAAACGTGATGGACTAGGAGGGATGTGTTGATGCATTTATTGGACAGTATGCAAATACGTTGGTTGAAAAACGCTTAGCAAATTCGAACGCGGACTGGACGATATTAGCGGAGATAAATTTGCCCAGCTTGTATCATCTGCTAACGTACGGAAGTGAAAAACTACAAACCTTGCGTAACACGACGTTGAACCCCTTTTATTCACACCTGCTTTTGCGCAGGTGTGAATTGCGCTTTTAGGCTTAACCGAGACTACCAACCCAGCATCGAAGACAGAGGCCGGTTCGGCATCTAATAATATTATTGGCTTAAGTGACGTCGCACATTCGGTGACGTCATGACACTTTTGAAGACGTCATAGATGGACCGAATATTCTTGGACAACTGCATTTGCAATGCAGAAGTGGCTCATACAAAATTGCAGCAGCCTTTCTATAAGTTTCTGTTTTCTGTTTTATTTTTGGAGCTATCTTGCAATCCCGTTGTGACGCCTGAAATACGTGCCTTTGAATTGTGTATGATAATTGAATTATATATTGTAATCGGGATGGAAGGTAAGCGAAGAGGGATTCCTCATTTCTTTTAAGTTTGATTTAATCAACAATGCTTTCATGGAAGACCAAGCAAGTAGCGATGAGGACGTTGTCATGCATCACGTCAACGAAGACCGTGATCATCAGCTGATGAGGTGAGTTGCTTCATCTTCATCTTCTCAAAATCCACCAGTTTCCGCGATATGTGCCGCGCTTATTTTGTCGCCGGGCGCCGATATCGTCGAAATTGTATTCCAAAATCGGGCACATCCAGACATTTTTGGCTTAGACAATCTGAGGAGCATGACGGGAGTTGACATGACAGAAACTATGACATGACGTCATAGTTTCTGACGTCATTCGCCAGTTAGCCTCCGCCCAGTCTCAGTGCGCCTTACTGCGCATGCGCAGTCGAATAATCTTCGAATAATCTTCGAAATAGTCGAATAATCACCACACACCATGATACGATGCCTAACATCCCTTGTCGGAACCAATATGGTTTTCAAATCACACCAAGTTCACTAAAACAATAATACGAAAGCGGGAAGATAAAGGGCTACGATTTATCAGCGATCTATTTAATCCTACCACTGGAAACATTCTTACGAAAGAACAGCTCGAAAATACATTTTGACATCCAGATAGCATTCGTGTGCTATATGTCGCTAAATCAGAGTCTCCCCCTGGTTTACGCACACAAGTAAAAAACCTCTTGTCTCAACAGCCCAAACATTCATTTAAAATAAGCCTAGTGCTAAATACAAACAAACTACAAAAATAGGCTTACAACGCGTACACTCTAGCACTAAGCAAAAAAGCACGAAAACTCAGATAAACAATTACGAGATAAGTGGACAGCAGAGCTAGGCGGATACATACAAGGGAACTCCATAGGATTAAAGAATGCTACCACGTCATCCTATCTTCTTTATTTGCATTACATAATTACCAGTAAGGCGCCGCAGTCGGCGATGAACGAGCGAGCGCGAAGGAAATGTATGGCGAATTTAAACTCGATAGGGTAAGTAGTTTCTGAGATACAAAAAAAGGTGCGCACGTGCGCACGTGCAGAGGCACCCCACCCCTGACTTGTGGGAAATTGGCGGCTGGAGGTCCCTAACCAAACACCAAATTTGAACACAATAGGCTCAGCCATTCCTGATATATATATAATAGGGGTGTGCACGTGCGCACGTGCAGAGGCACCCCACACATGACTTGTGTGGAAGGCGGCGGCGGAGGGTCCCTAACCACACACCAAATTTGAACACAATCGGCTCAGCCGTTCCTGAGATATAGAATAGGGGTGTGCACGTGCGCACGTGCAGAGGCACCCCACCCCTGACTTGTGGAAAAGTGGAGGCTGCGAGGTCCCTAACCACACACCAAATTTGAACACAATCGGCCCAGCCGTTGCGGAGTTTTTGCGATTAAACACTTTTCCAACACCCCTCACGCGGCACGCGGCACGTGCAGTGGTAGTGACCCACATAAGTCGGCACCGGTCTCAAGCAGGTTTGGTTGGATGGGGCTACTCAGCAAAGAAACCCGCTTGTCAATCGGACGTGCGGTTGCAG
>JAXIVJ010011109.1:0-42500 GCA_036785665.1 Chirona hameri
TCACAAAATCGCTATACACGACCCGGGTGTTAACTCCTACCACGGGGTTAATTTAGACATTTATATCATGCATGGGGTGTAATTTTTTAGGCTTCGCTATCCACACTCATGGAAGACACCTGCGTGGTGTGTGAGTGCGGATCACCATCGCATCGTGTGTTCAATACCCACAGTTCAGGTCTTCACGGACACCTTCCCGCTGTGTTGATGTGCAATGCACCTGCGTCATGTGTCGCTCACCGCCAGCTCAGGTACTCATCGACACCTCCGATTTACACCTTGTTAATGTGTGGCAGCCTGAGCAGGCGGCCGCTAGCTGCGCGCGCACACTTTTCAAACGCATGCCGGCCGGCGGCGGCCAGCCGGCAGCGGCTCAGTAGAGCAGTGACCTTGACCGCGGCGGGTTGTGCGAGTGCGTGCGTCGACCGTGGTCAGTTACCGTTGAGTTGCAAAAGGCTGTCGATCGTGCGTCGTGTTCGGAGTTATAAGTACCTAATTGTGAGTTGGGAGTGTGCTATTCATGCGTTCTTTTGATCTTAGAAATGTAGTTAGTTGTGAATTTGTGATCGAGAAACATTAGGTATGATGGCATTTGTGACGGGAGGGCATGTTTCATGCCCCTCCGTCACAACAAAGTATGGCGTATCCGCGGTTGGATCTGCACCGACTGGAGAAATAAAGCTTCTGAAAACATGTGAATATATGTAGCTGACTGTTGATCCTTAGTAACTATGATTATGTATGGGTATGTTTGATGATGATGATATGTGATGTTGATGCTGATACATTGATCTGTTTTTAATAATTCACGTTTTTCGTTAATACAATGGTTTGGCACGGAAATATAGCTCTTATTAGTTTCTCGGATTGGGAAGGATGGCGCGAGTGGTCAAAGTCAGGCCAGAGTGCCCAGATTGGCATGAGTCTTGTGAGTTGCAACACGTCTCTGAGCCGGCGCCCGGCGGCGGCCGCCGCCCGCTATGCGTCTGCTTCACGACACCCCAAGCAGCGGCGACCGTTACACCTCTACCTCTCCCAGTGGTAAACGAACTCCCGCGATATGCCCGGCTGAGGCGTCAATCGACACCCCCCGCATGAGTATTGCGACACCTCGACACCCCATGCAGCGGTGACATTACGCCTCTCCCAGTGGTAAATGAACTCCCGCAATACGCACAGCTGAGGCGTCAATCGACACCCCCGCAAGAGAATTGCGACACCTCGACACTCCATACAGCGGTTATCAAGGGTGTTCCGTTAAACCTATACACCTCATGCAGCGGCGATCACGGTTGTTCCGGTACACCTCTCTGAGTGCTAAACAAAACACCTTCCAGGCGACGTATTTTAGGTTGTGTGGGCATCGCACGGGCTAGGAGGTGTGTTGACACCCTGCGCGGGTGTTGATTTTTTGTTGTGATTGTGGAGCGATCTGCGCCCCACTCTCGACCAGCTAATGACTTCATAATATTAATTCGTCGCGTACATCTCTGCAGTAAATCATTGAAGTGTGGGATGAACGAGAGACGAGTGTCTAACGTTATTCCCAGATACTTGAATGATTTGACGAAAGGGATAATTTGATTGTTATATTTTAATGGAATGTAGGGTTCCACATATGCAGTTTTTTTCGAAAAAATTAGGGATGCCGATTTGCTTGGAGAAATTTCCAGACCCCATTGGTCGCACCATACCTTTAAATCAATGAATACTAGTTGTAAAATGTTGCTGGCTTGATCGACACTGGAGTGCGAGAACCACACCGCCAGGTCATCAGCGTACCTTGAAAATTTGAGACCTTGGTCGATCTTATTAATATTACTGAAAATGTCGTTAATCATAATTAAAAATAGGGTTGGGGAGAGGACCGATCCCTGTGGGACACCGTGGTCCTGATTTTGATTTGGAGAATATGTGTTGCCGCACCTTACATTAAAAGTTACATTGCTTACAAAGTTTATTATAAGTTTGGCGAGACGACCTCGGATTCCGGCCTTATGGACCTTTACTAAAAGTGCGGTCATATTGACTCTGTCAAACGCAGCTCTCAAATCAAGGAAGAGGGTGACCGTGACCTCTCTTCCTCGAAAGCCGCGCTGGGCAGAGTCAATAAGACCAACTAAATTGTCCGCAGTGGATCGACCAGGTCGAAAACCACTTTGGTATGGGGAAAGTGAATTGTTTGATTCAATGTATGTCCTGATACGTTCATTAACCATGCGTTCGAATAGTTTACATGCGCAACTAGTTAGAGAAATAGGGCGATAGCTACCGGGAGAAGATTCAGGTTTGCGAGGTTTTATTATAGGAATTAGCGTACTACTATGCCAAGATTCTGGGAAAGTGCCTTCAAACCAGATGGTATTGAAGGCTGTTAGTAAGTTAGTGAGACCAGTCTCAGTTAAGTTTTTGAAGAAAGAGTAGTCAATTTGATCTGGCCCTACATAATTTTTACCCCATTTACTAATAGCATATGTTAGTTCTGAGTTGGTGAAGATAGAGTTATAGATTTCTACGTTGTTAGAGTCAAAGCTAAGAGATTGAAACTGATCGTTAAGTTCGTTAGTAAAAGTTGGTGTACACTGTTGTGTTGATGATATGTTAGCGTAGTGTTGAGTAAATTGTGTTGCCACCTCTAGGGGATGGTGTATGATGTGTTGTGGATGTGTAAGTGTGGGATTTTGTATGCCGGTGGTTTTTTATTTGAAAATGATCTAATTAACCCTCGCCCTACGGGGGGCCGACAGCCCCCCCCCCCAAGGTTTTTCTTGAATAACTTTTGACACATGGGGTGCATCTTGCTGAAGTTTTTGGTAGCTGAGTTTACAACAATGATACGTAGGCTGTTAAAATTTAATTGAAATTGGTTAAGGATTTTGGGAGATAATAATGTTTTGATGACGTCATGTTGGTAAAAAAATGAGAAATATTTGAAAAATCGAAGAAAACAGAGTTTTATAGCAAATTGCAAACTCAATTCACCAAAGATACAAAATGGCATTCTCTTTAAAATGGCCATCTCGGATTTGCAAAATTGTGGGTTTTTGACCCCTAAAATAAAATAAAAAATGTTTTTTTTTTTAAATCCCCACAAAATCAATTAAAAAAAGAAGATATTAGAACAACCGGAATATATGTGAGAGAACTGAGTATGGACCATACCCATACCAATTTTGAAAGCAATATCTCGATTATTGACTGAGTGATAGCTTCCAAAGTGTAAGAAACTGATGACGTCATTTTTTAATAACTTTTTTTGACATTTCTGGACAACATAAGAACAAATAATTACTTTTTTGTATTTCTGAGCCAAATTTTTTAAAGGGAGGTAAATCGATTAAAGGTAGATAAGAATTCCTGCCAAGATTCTTTTTTTGCTTTGTCAATGATTGTTTTAGCCAGAGAGCGGGTCCTCCATACTTCGTTTTCGTTGTCTGCAGTAATACACGCTTGAAATTTCCTAAATTCTCTTTTCCGGAGGACCACAGCTCTCTGGCATTCTGTGTTCAACCATGGGGCAGTATGCTTCCTCGGGTGGTGTTGTGTTTATGTGTGTGTGTGTGTGTGTGTGTGTGTGTGTGTGTGTGTGTGTGTGTGTGTGTGTGTGTGTGTGTGTGTGTGTGTGTGTGTGTGTGTGTGTGTGTGTGTGTGTGTGTGTGTGTGTGTGTGTGTGTGTGTGTGTGTGTGTGTGTGTGTGTGTGTGTGTGTGTGTGTGTGTGTGTGTGTGTGTGTGTGTGTGTGTGTGTGTGTGTGTGTGTGTGTGTGTGTGTGTGTGTGTGTGTGTGTGTGTGTGTGTGTGTGTGTGTGTGTGTGTGTGTGTGTGTGTGTGTGTGTGTGTGTGTGTGTGTGTGTGTGTGTGTGTGTGTGTGTGTGTGTGTGTGTGTGTGTGTGTGTGTGTGTGTGTGTGTGTGTGTGTGTGTGTGTGTGTGTGTGTGTGTGTGTGTGTGTGTGTGTGTGTGTGTGTGTGTGTGTGTGTGTGTGTGTGTGTGTGTGTGTGTGTGTGTGTGTGTGTGTGTGTGTGTGTGTGTGTGTGTGTGTGTGTGTGTGTGTGTGTGTGTGTGTGTGTGTGTGTGTGTGTGTGTGTGTGTGTGTGTGTGTGTGTGTGTGTGTGTGTGTGTGTGTGTGTGTGTGTGTGTGTGTGTGTGTGTGTGTGTGTGTGTGTGTGTGTGTGTGTGTGTGTGTGTGTGTGTGTGTGTGTGTGTGTGTGTGTGTGTATGTGTGGGATGTGTTGGTGAGCTGATGCGAGGATAGTGTTTAAAATGTGTTAATGTCGGTTTGGGAGTTTATGGGGTGATTAGTGTCAATGTGTTTTTGAAAGGAGGACCAGTCTGCTTTACGAAGGTTCCATCTAGGCAGGGAGTACAAATTTGTCTGTCCTGAAGGGACTTGTAGTTCTAAGTGAATTGGAAAATGATCGCTAAAAAGAGGGTCAGATTGTGCGTTAAATGTAAAAAGTGTCGCGATGCGTGGTGTGGCGAAGGTGAGGTCAATGGCGCTGTAAGTCACCTCGCCTCCTGAGTGGTGTATGGGTGTGGGTGATTGGTCGTTGAGAAAGACCAAATTATGCCGGTCCAGTAGGTCCAGCAAAATTTTGCCTCTCCATGAGTTAGAGCGGCAGCCCCATGCTTGATGATGCGCGTTGTAATCGCCCATAATCAACATGGGGTGTTAATATTTGTAATATGCTGAGACAAAGAATAAATGTCTAAGTCCTCAGTGGGACGAAAATAAATAGAGATTAAAGTAAGTTCTAGCAGAGCAATTTTAATATTGACGCCGACTGCGTATAGGGTTGTTTTAAGGTAAATTTGATGATGCAAGAGTTGGTTTGAAATAAGCAAAGCCGAGCTGCCTCGGCGCGGTGATGCATTTACGTTATTTGTATAAAGGCTATAGCCCGAAATTTTGAAAGTATGGTTATTAAAGTCGGCGTCAATAAAGTGGGTTTCCTGAATGGCGGCTACTAATGGATTATTATTTAAGATATAATGTTTGAATTGCCCCCAATGGGATATAAGAGATCTTGTATTCCATTGGAGGACGAATTCTGCCTGATTAATATACATTAGAAACTGCTGACCAGACCGCGCCCTGCGGTCGCCCGGGTACGCCTAGGTCGGCGGTAGTGGGGGCGGCTCGACTTGCCCTCAGGGAGCCTGGCGGGGCGGGAGCATGACCGGGATGGTGGGGACGGGGTCGGGCTCTGCTCAGAGACCCGGGGATGTGGTGGGAGGAGGGGCGGGCGGGCGGGGAGTTGGAGCGGAAGTGCTGATGCTGGGAGGGGGAGCGGGCGGCCTTCAGAGAGGCGGTCCGCATGAGTATCTCATCGTCGGACGAGGAGGGTTCCTCCGACCCCGAGGAGCGGGTATCCGCTGGTGACCCAGCGGAGGGGGACGAGGGGTCCGGGGTAGGCTCGGCTGGGGTTGGGGGGAGGGGCAGGGGCTGGGAGGGCATGGGTGGGTAGCCCGGCCACGGGGTTCGGGGCCGGTCAGGCTGGGCAGCCGGCTGGGCAGTTGGCTGGGGCGGAGGGGGCGCACCGGGGGTCCGGCGGGGAGGGGGCGGGGTCTGGGCTGCGTTGGGCAGAGGCGGCCAGGCGGTGGGGGACAGGGTTGGGGACAGAGCGGAGGGAACCGGGTCCCTGTCGGACTCGGTCCGCCTCCACAAACGCCGCCTGGACCGGGCAGTGCCGATACCAGGCGGCGTGGGCGTCGCCGCACCCGGCGTAGCGCTTCACTGCGGGGGTTTACCCGTCTGTCGGGTGTTGCCCGGCACACCGACCACACGTGTGGTGGTGTGCGTGGCAGGCTCGGTCAATGTGGCATTTTCGGTACTGCCGAGGGGGACCGATCCAGCGGTGTACGTCTACCTTTATGTAGCCGCAGTAGACTCGGCTGGGCAATTCAAGCCCGCGGAACCTGAGTCGCACCAGTGGATTGGGCTGCTCTCGTCGCTGAGACCTGAGCCGCACCACCTCCACTACGCCCTGAGGCGCCAGTTCCCAGAGGATCTCCTCCTCGGAATGGCGAGCCACCTCTGGGCACCACCTGAGGCCCTCTACCGTGTTCAGATGGAGAGAGGCCTCAACCGTCACCGCTACACCGATGAAGGTTGTGGTTGCCAGAAGTGGGGCGTTCTGCTGACCAGACAGTGTCTGGACCAGCAGTGCTCCCGACTGGATCGTGTTAGCCATGGCTACGTCACCGCCACAGATGGACCTTAACCAACGCCTGATGGCGAAGGGGTTGGTCGATCTAAACGGAGCACCATCGTCTCGCTTCATCAGCAGGAACGCTGGGCCGTTGGGGGGGGGGTCGTGGTCAGGCGGGAGTCTAGCGCCGGGACGGGGCGAGCGGGGCCCCTGAGGGGGGGGGGGGGACCGTCCCGGGGGGAGGGGGGGCGGTCGCGCGCCGGAAGACCCCAGAGGGGGGTCGGGGAGGTCGGGGGGACGTAGGGGTGGGGGTCGCCATTACCCGGGGAGCGGTGTTAGACGGGACCTAGAAGATACTTTAAATTTGGCCCACACGATAGAACGTGTTGCCAACTGCAAAAAAAGCTAGAAAAATGAAGCGGACCTACTGCCGAATACACAAATTATCCAATGAATCTACCTACCTAAAAATAGCTAAAAGGCTACCTATATAAGGGTCTAATGACCCTGCCACAAGCACGTGGACAGGGTCCCGCACCCGGAAACGGAGAGGCTGGCGACAATAACACCCTAATTCTAACAGAACCTTTCGGATGTTATTGAAGCAGTCAGGGACGCACACGCACACGCACACGCACACGCACACGCACACGCACACGCACACGCACACGCACACGCACACGCACACGCACACGCACACGCACACGCACACGCACACGCACACGCACACGCACACGCACACGCACGCGCACGCGCACACGCACACGCTTACGCACACGCACACGCACACGCACACGCACACGCACACGCACACGCACACGCACACGCACACGCACACGCACACGCACACGCACACGCACACGCACACACACACACACACACACACACACACACATACACACACCTTATCAAATGAGCTCGACAATGATTCGTGTTTATTCTTAAGATACGAGTGAGACACGTGCATATGTTGTCCTTGAAGGTGGCCCCAGTCGAAGACGAAAGCGTAGGAACATCACGAAAGTGTGGGGTGGTGGGGGAGGTTGGCGGTGAAACTTTGACCTCGTCTTGAGAGAAACACTCCCCCCCATGCAATATTTATTTGCAGATTTGATCTCCTCTCGTCTTGATCTACTTTATGTTTAACATTTCCTCATTTTAAGCAATATGAAATATTTTAGCAAACATTCTGACTACAAGGGGAGGGGGAAAGCCCTCCCCCCTAGTTTCGGATTCCAATATTACGCCTAACATTTCAGATTTTAACATGGGCGCTGCATGGAATGATTCCGCTTAAAAATGAATTTTAGAATTGTAGGTACAGGAACCCGCAGTTGCTATGGTACACTCAGCAAGGTCCGGCTTATTTTTCCTCTAGCGTATGTTTAATGGCGAATTAAGTAAAAAAAACATATATGCATTCAAACCGCATTGCTGATAGCTTCAAATTTATATATATATATATATACGCATTTGTCTCACCTTATCATGGACTGCTTTTAAGCAAAAATCCGTTTTTAGCGCTTTGCGCTGGTAGTAACGGATTGCTGCTTAAAAGCAGCCGATGGATAAGTTGACCCAATGCGTCAATAGTCGTTTTCACGAAGGATTATTGCGCTGAAAAGTTTCTGAAAGATTCTGAAAGTTTTGAAAAATTACACAACTTTGTAATGCGATATTTGGCTAGGAATGTCCCTCGTAATTTTGTAATATGTTGGTAAGAATAAAATATGTTGACAAAATTGCGGGTTGGTGGTAATAAGCAAGATAAGTATTGATAGAATCTTCCTGAAAAGTTTCAGGAAGATTCTATCAATATTTATCTGTCATGTCAATATTTTTATTTTTATGTATTTATATTATTATTATTATTTATTATTATTATTTATTTATATATCATTATTTATATTATATACATGTCAATTTGAAGCTCTCAGTAATGAGGTTTGAATGCATATATGGTCGTTTCTTAATTCGGCGTCAAACATACGCTTGAGGAGAAAGAAGCCGGACCTTAGTGTGTACCACATCAACTGAGGGTCCCTGTACTTATCACCTAATCAAATCCTGTACGTTTCAAATCTCCCGGACAAACAGCACTGTGGCTTTGACACGACCACAAACATTTTTGGAGGTAAGGTCACTTGACGTGACCTGGTGATGGTAACCTGAGATGACCTGAGGTCAAAATTTTCACACAATGTGGGTAATTGATCCCCAAACAGCTGTGCCAAATTTGAGCGGCACTGGGCGCTCCCCGCTATTCCCGAAAAACCTTAGGGGGGTCAAAATGACCCACCGCCAGGGCGAGGGTCAAACGGAATCGTAACACATAATTGAAATTGAAAGGAGCAGAACCGTTTTATATGCTGCTTGTGGAACAGAATGGGACGACACAAGCTGTTCAGTGTTCAGACCTGTGCCTCTAAATGGAATGGAATGAGATTTAAAAAAATAATCAGAGACGGTAGAGCGAAAAGGAATGAAGCTAGTGGAATGAAATTTAATGACAAACAAAATGTTGTTATGTTCTGTGAAGTTTCTGTGTCTGTTATGTGCTGTTCTTGTCTGTTTTGTTCTGTTCTGTTCTGTTCTGTTCTGTTCTGTTCTGTTCTGTTCTGTTCTGTTCTGTTCTGTTCTGTTCTGTTATGTTCTGTTATGGTCTGTTATGGTCTGTTCTGTTCTTTTCTGTTCTGTTCTTTTCTGTTCTGTTCTTTTCTGTTCTGTTCTTTTCTGTTCTGTTCTGTTCTGTTCTGTTCTTTTCTTTTCTTTTCTTTTCTTTTCTTTTCTTTTCTTTTCTTTTCTGTTCTGTTCTTTTATGTTCTGTTCTGTTCTGTTCTGTTCTGTTCTGTTCTGTTCTGTTCTGTTCTGTTATGTGAAGGGCGTTGCTGCGATACGGGATACGGGAGCGGGATACGGGAGCAAGTACGGGAGCGGGAATCGGGAGCGGGATACGGGATACAGGATACGGGATACGGGATACGGGATACGGGATACGGGATACGGGATACGGGATACGGGATACGGGATACGGGATACGGGATACGGGATACGGGATACGGGATACGGGATACGGGATACGGGATACGAGATACGGGATACGGGATACGGGATACGGGATACGGGATATAATTTTTATAGTAAAACGTATATGCACAGCTGTGCGAGCCACAACCTCTCGTGGCGACGTCTACACAACGACTCTCTGTCGTTGCTGAGTCCCTCGCCATAGAGGGGTCCCGCTCCGCCGGTGACTCCATGCCTTTGTCCGGGCGGCTGGCCGCCGGGCGTCCGTTTCCACCCGTCCTGAACAAATACCTCGGGCCGGTGTGCCCCTCTGTCTCGTCCCCCTTCCCGCACCTAAGCCAATGCCTCGAAAAGGACAAATACGTTTGACACCAGGTGCGAGAGAGACGCCTCACCCAGTTGCCTGTGCGCGGCGCCAGCGGCCGAACGCGCGCGGGTGGCTCTGCCTTGCCCACCCCACCGTGTGACTGCGACCTTTCCACCGAGAGGAGTGAGAAGTCGAGTGAGAAAACTGAGTGAGAAGATTGAGTGAGAGAATGTGTGGCGAGTGAGTGGACCGAGTGAAAGATAATTAGAGTGATTCTGTGTGTGACCAGGACGACGAAGTCTTGACCTCGGGGAGAACTCACCGGCGGTGCTTATTCTCTCAGCTCGGCTGTTTCTCAACACAACACACGTTATGCATCCTAATCTGCGACAAGTTCTGCTTTTTCTGCTGTTTAGCAGCCTGCTCACTGCCGCTGCAACCCCGACTCGTGCCCCTCCCTACGCGTGACATCGGCGCGCCGCAGCAAGGGCCGCGACCCCGAGACCGGTCACCGCAACAGCTGACGGCGCAACAGCTGACGGCAGTGGCGGAGTCAGGGCAGAGAGGCGGGGCTCGCGCACGCGCAGACGCGGATCCAGAGGCGGGCGCATATGGAGGACCCATCCCGTCGCCGATCAGCTCTATGTGGCGCACCTGAACATCCGCTCTCTGAATCCCAGCATTCTGGCTCTGCGTCACGACCTGGGCACCCACGGACCGGACATTTTCTCCGTCAATGAAACCTGGCTGAGGCCGTCCCAGGACAGCCGGTATATTCCCATACCCGGCTATCAGCTGTTTCAGCGGGACCGGCCCGGCCGCGGGAAGAGGCCGTCCGGGGGAGTGGCGGTGGCGGTACGAAACGGCCTGCACGCTGCTGAGGTGGCGATCTCTAACCGACCGGCGCCCGGCTCGAAGCTCGAGTCGACCTGGGTGCGGGTGGGCGCCGCTGATCAGCGGGTGTATTTCTGCTCGTTCTACCGCCCGCCGCGGCACACCGCTAATGACGTCACAGCCGATCTGGATGATCTTCAAGAGCAGCTGGAGACAGTCACGACACGGCACAGCGGGCTCGTCATCCTCGCCGGCGATGTAAACATCAACATGGGTGCAAACACCACTGCCAAGCAGAGGTTCTGCCAGCTTCTGGATGCTTTTTCGCTGCGACAGCACATCACTGGGCCCACATTCCGCAGCTCTGGCTCTACCATCGATGTTATATGTAGCAATGGTGAAGTGCAGCGGCAGGGCACGCTCCACTGTGACTACAGTGATCACAACTGGGCGCGCGCTACATTCGTCCTGGCTGGTCTCCGTCCTAAACCGACCGTGGTGACCGCTCGTAGCTGGCGTAGGATCAACGTTGACGAGATGAACCGGCGGCTACAGGAGATCGACTGGAGCCCGGTGTACCACAGTGCCGACCCAGCTGAGCAGTGGGAGTACTTCCTGAGCGTCACACGGCCCGTACTGGACGAAGCGGCACCTCTGAAACGGACCAAAGTGCGAAACCCTACAGCCCCGCCCGTGACCGAGGCCACCAAACAGCTAATGGCGGAGCGGAGAGCGGCACTGCGTGACGGCGACCGCGACATCTACCGGGAGCTGAATCGACGCGTGCAGGCCGCCATACGTGGTGACACCCGAGACGCCATTCAGCGGCACATCCGGGAGCATGGACGGGCGTCTGTGTGGAGGGGAGTGCAGCCTGTGTTAGCATCCAAGAAGGCGGGCAAGCCGGCTATCACTGCTGAACATGTGGATGTCGATGCCCTAAATAAGTATTTTGTTGAGATCGGAGCGAACACGTCGCGAGCAGTAGACAGATCTGGACCTGAGCTGCCTGTCCGTTTGCCTCGAGTATCAACGAGTTCGTTCGTGCTTGCGCCTATCACACCGGAATGTTTGATATTGGTCATTGGCAGGATGAATAGTTCTTCAGCTTGTGGCGCAGATGGCCTGTGTGTTCGTTTTATTAAAATGTGTCTTTACTCGCTTTGCCACGTTCTAACCCACATCGTCAACTCTAGTCTAACATCACACACCGTTCCTGACTCATGGAAACTCACTCTTGTCCATCCCATTCCGAAAGCTGCAAAGTCCGATGAGTTTAGTAGTTACAGGCCAATCTCGATTCTCACTACCATATCAAAAATAACTGAGCGCGTTGTTTCCGAACAGCTGTATTCTTATTTATCTACACACCACCTGTTCTCCCCTAACCAGCACGGCTTCAGGACCAATCACTCCACTGACACTGCCTTGCTCACCCTCACTGACCATGTTTTTCGATCTATGGACCAGCGTGAGATTACTCTTCTCTGCCTATTGGACTGCTCTCGCTGTTTCGACTGTATCCCACACGACTCACTGCTGCGTAAGCTGCGTAATCTATATGATGTAATCACTGCTGCGTAATCTATATGATGTAGACACGCGCTGGTTCCAATGCTACCTGACCAATCATTATCAGCGCGTGCAGATTCAGACCACCGGAACATCTCGCGGCCGCACACTCTCCCGACCCCTTCTCAACCCCATTGGCACCTATCAAGGTTCTTCTCTTGGCCCATTACTGCACAACATATACGCTAACGACCTACCTCTCTATACTGATGAGTCCACGGGCATCATCACCTACGCTGATGACGTCCAACTGTACGTTTCTGGCCCACCAAAAGACCTGAATGATATTATCCAATCCATGGAAAACAGTCTGTCTGTCCTTTCCAACTGGTATGGAAAGAATGGCCTCAAAATTAACGCGGCAAAGACGCAGCTCATCGCGCTCGGTACCCGCGAAATGACTCGGCGCCTTCCCCGAATCAGCATTACCTTTTCCGGCTCAACCATCACCTGGTCAAACACTGTCAAAAACCTAGGTGTCTGGTTCGATAGTGACATGACTTTCGCCACACATACAGACGACGTGGTACGGCGGTGTACTGGCACTTTGTGCGGACTGAGCCACAGCAGGCAAAGTCTCCCCCAGTCAGTGATGGTTACGTTGGTGCAAGGTCTGGTGTTCTCAGCGATTCGGTACTGTCTGTCCGTATATGGCGCTAGCAATGCGACGCAACGCAGACGGCTTCACAAGCTAGTGAGGTTCGCTGCGCGAGTGGTCTCTGGCCGGAGGAAATACGATCATGTGAGCCATGTGATTGATGACCTCGGCTGGCTTCATGTAGACAGCATGTATAAGTATCGCTACCTAGTGTTACTGAAAAAAAATGCTGACTACGTCTGAACCACACAACTTTGCCGAAAGTTTAATAACTAGGCAAAGTGTGCACGGAAGAGACACCCGACAGAGTGGAATGCTTGTGACGCCCTCTATACGGACTGAGTCTGGGAGGCGTCGCTATTTGTACGGGGCTGTCGCTGATTACAACGAGCTGCCGTCTGAGCTGCGTTGTTTGAATTTCGCTAGTTTTAAACGTGAGCTCAAGGAGTACCTGATGGAGCGTGAGCGTGATACTTAGTTTTATGACTCACTGCACTCGTTTATGAGAAATTGTGTTGTGATGTGTTCTGTGTGTTCTGTGATGTGTACCTACATGAAGTATGAGTGTTGCGTCACCCAAGCCCAATAATTATAGCGTGTTTTGACTCGAGTCATGTAATAGCCGTTGCATGCAGCGGATATGCCTCACGAAGTGAAATAAAAGTATCGAGCACCGAGGTTAACATGCATACACACAACAGTGTTTTGCAAACTAGTCTTATAGTAATAATCAGTCAAATTCAGGACTTTGAGCAGAAATGGACAAACAGACTGCGAGCATGACCCGAACCGACCATACCCGACCCGAGCACGACCCTTCTGTTAACAAAATATTAAAAAAAGACATCGATTAATGAGAGCCTAAAATATATTTTTGGAATAACGTTTGAGCAGTTCCGAATATTGATGAAAAAAGACCCCCCTTCACCCCACCACCACCACCACCACCACCACCACCACCACCACCACCACCACCACCACCACCACCACCACCATCACCATCACCATCACCACCATCACCACCACCACCACCACCACCATCACCATCACCACCACCACCACCACCACCACCACCACCACCACCACCACCACCACCACCACCACCACCACCACCACCACCACCACCACCACCACCACCATCACCATCACCACCATCACCACCACCATCACCATCACCATCACCACCATCACCACCACCACCACCACCACCACCATCACCACCACCACCACCACCACCACCACCACCACCACCACCACCACCACCACCACCACCATCACCATCACCACCATCACCACCACCATCACCACCACCACCATCACCATCACCACCACCACCACCACCACCACCACCATCACCATCACCACCACCACCACCACCACCACCATCACCACCACACATGCAAACTGCATGCAAACTGCGTAGCACACTTATGTTGTACTGCAATGTCAGGACAGGAGGCACAAACTCACGAAACTCCACCAGCTGTTTCCTCCCATCTGCCCGGCCCATGTTCTGATAACAGGAGCCCGTTAGTTACCGTGCCCCCGGAGGAAGAAGTGCAATCTGCTCTGAGGTTGAGGCAGCCTGCCAACGGAGACTAACTCACATTATTGTTTCGTGCTACAGCCCACCTTTTCAAGCATGCTACGCATTGCTGATTAAGTTACTGTTGCTTGTGCAGGAGTGCAAATTTGGGCTTAATTATTGCCGAATGGTCACGAAGCGCCCGTGAGGTTTCTCGTCAAATTAACCCTTGCCCTACGGGAGCTTTTTCACCTTCGCCCTACGGGAGCGGGCTGACAGCCCCTCCCCCTGATAACTTCCAAACCAAGCAAGTTAGAGCAATGCGGCAAGAACCAGCATGTTGCCTGTTATGAGAGGAATCTAAGTATATGCGATTTTTAGGTTTCAAATCAACGGATGACTTTCCAGGTCAAGTGACCTCGGATTTACCACGTCCAGAACAGCGATTTTGCTGTTCAGAATATCTCAAAATTCGAAATTCATAAATGTAAATAAAAAGGCATGTTCCTAGACCAGTTTTGGCTCAGAAATACAGAAAAGGTAATTATTTGTGCGTATCTTGTCAAAAAAAGTCCCAAAAAGTTATTAAAAAAATGACGTCATGATTTTCTTACACTTACTCAGTCAAAAATGAAGATATTGCTTTGAAATTTGGTATGGGCATTGTTCATACTCAGTTCTTTCACATATATTCCGTGTTTGAACATTTTTGAAAATATTAATTTTTGTGGAGTTTTCCAAAAACAAATCAGTTTTTATTTTATTTTACGAGTCAAAACCCCAAAATTTTGCAAATCAAAGATTGACATTTAAAAAAGTGTCATTTTGTATCTTTGGTGAATGCCGTTTGCAATTTACTTTAAAACTCTGTTTTCTACCATTTTTGAAATATTTATCGTTTTTCCACCAACATGACTTCATCAAAACATGATTATCTCCCAAACTAATTAACCAATATCAGTTAAATTTTTACAGCCTGCGTATAATTGTTGTACACTCAGCTACCAAAAATTTCAGCAAAATGCGCCGCATGTGTAAAAGTTATTTAAGAAAAACCTCAGGGGCATATCAGCCCCCCCCCCCCCCCGTAGGGCGAGGGTTAATGGACAAATTTACATTTGACCCGGCCCGAACCGGCCCGACACGGCCGTACATACGCTTTTCGGAAGCTAATAACTTTGGAACCACGGCTCCGATTGAGATCGGGTTTTCACCATTGGATAGGACCATCAAATCAATTTTGATTTGTATATAGTGCGTTCCAATAGGGGGTGGGTACCACAGCGCGTGGCACATGCAAACTTCGAAATAAACCCAAATCGTTCTTGATAAAAATGGTTTTATTTATCTAAGCATCAGTAAAACGCTTTTTTGGGCGATGACCGAGCGGGCGCGCACTGGTAAAGCTAAAACAGGTTTGAAATATGAAACGGTACGGGACCACACATGGTAGTAACATATATTCCTTTTAGTCTTTTTAGTCCCCATAGAAATTGCCGGGCCTCCATGCTTGCTAACATAACAATTAAGTTTTATTAAATTGTACATGATCTCCTTTCTCGAATCCGCCAAAAGGGAGTACGTCCTGAGCGCTGCATGCTTCAGCGTATACAAAACGAATGCTTAGATAAATCAAGCCATTTTTGATCAAGAATTATTTTTGTTCATTTCGACGTGCGTGTGCCACGCGCTGTGGTACCACCCCTATCAGAACCCATCATAACAAAATCAAAATTGATTTGATGGTCCTATCCAATGGTGAAAACCCGATCTCAATCGAAGCAGTGGTTGGCAAAGTTATTAGCTTCTGAAAAGCGTCTGTATGGCCGGGTCGGGCCGGGTCGGGCCGGGTCGGGCCGGGTCAAATGTAAATTGGTCTAGTAAGTTGACGAGAAACGTCATGGGCGCTTCGCGCCCGCTCGGTAATGCATTTATATGATGAAGCATGCAGCGCTCAGGACGTACTCCCTTTTGGCGGATTCGAGAAAGGAGATCATGAACAATTTAGTACAGCCTAATTTGTATGTAGTTTGTCCCAGGGAAGCAACAAAACCGCTCGGTTACCGCCGATTAAGGCGTTTTACTGGTATTGTGTACCAATAACCATATTTTAGTTGTAGAGGGCAACCATTGTTTTGCGTCGTTTACCAGATGACTGTGACTAGCCGTTCCAGTTCGTTGATAAAAACAAATAAATATACTTGCGCACAATGCCTATTTTAACATTTTAACTGGGCGATGTCCCCTCCCCCCGTGAGCCGTTTGCTGCCCCCCCCCCCCCCGCAGTCAATAACTTTTGCCCGCCCTGATTTCAGTAATTCGATATCATTTTTCGCTTGATAAGTATTAAATAAAAATATCATATACTTACCTGGTAATAAATGTATACAAATTCATTGCTAAATTCCATGATATTCCTAAGTTTTAGTATTTCTCGCCCGAAATAAGTATCTGTAAAATATTTCCAAAATATCATGAATTGTAATATCCTTTGAACAATTTATCATTAAAGGCGGAATAGTGGAGATGATCGGGTGTTGTTGGACGAGGAACGTCGCCACAAAAATTGGAGTGGGTGGGGGGCAGACACGTGTTTCCCCCTCCCATAGGGTTAATATTAAAATCCTGCTAATATTGGGGTCTGGAGCGGTCTTGGGGGCGGGGTGGGGGGGGGAGGGGTACCTGGTCCCTCAGGCGATTGGGACAGGGGAGATGTTTCAATAATGTTCACATATATTTTGTTTGCAGAATTAACTGATGCGCATGCCCATTATCTTATCTACCTTTCCACTAATACTCTTTGCGTTTCGAGGCAGGTGCAATTTGTATCACTAACAAGGTGCTTTTGTGTATCTTAAGTGCTTTTCTTTCTCTGCAAGGTTTAACTACGAATGTTTTTACTTGATTTCAAAATAGAGACTAGCCTTCGGGGTTGCTTGGACCAGAGGACTCCGGAGCGAATTGGGCCATAGCCCATGGCCCATGTACCTCGATCACTTTCGGCCTAATGACCACACTCACCCCATGGGATTATATCTGCAACAATATACGTTATCAGTTGTATTCAAAACTATTCAATACCAGGTGAGCAAACATTTTGTATGCATAAAGTGATCCCCATCGTTATTTGTGCGGTTCCCAATTTTTGTTGCAGTCAATTTTCTTATTTAGGGAAGATGAAAGTAAGACAAGCCTGTGGTGAACGATGGCCTCCGTCACATTTCTCCGCTTCTATAATGTCAATCGTTCCTTACAGTCGACAACAATACTCTTCTTTTTCTCTTTTTTTTTTTTAGTCTTTCATTTCGATCGCTGCTGCCATCGAAACATATGGTAGTGAGCTGCTGAACAAACAGTGTTTTTATACTTAGAAATAAAGTTTAAGGAAATCGCTAAATGCGTGCTAGTTCTGTGTTAATAAATTCCAAAAATTTGTCTTGTTTCGCGGTACTGCAGCCATACACTGGCATAAAGGTAAGGGAGTCGGTATCTGCAAAAAGCTGCTGGGTTTTTGCCACGTGCGTGATTATTCAAAATCGTAAGAAAATGAGAAACATGTTTACATGTTTTTCGGAGTTCGAAGAATTCCACTGGGCCGTCGCTCGGAAAATGGGAGGAGCTTGTTTGTGTATCCGTGTGTCCGTGTGTCTGTCAAGCGTAACATATTAGCACGTGGAGCCCAAACGGCCGGGCCGATTTCGACGCGGGTGACACCGTTCGATGCGCCAAAACGGCGGACAGATGCTGGTACGGTCGCGAGTCGATCAGTACCACGTGGCACGTGCTCCACGTGTACCGGTTGCGAGTCGATTGGTGTCATGTGGTACGCAGGCACGTGTCACGTGGTACGCAGGCACGTAGCCAGCATTTCGTCGGGTGTATATGGAAGCGTTCAAAGTTGTAGCATTCAATGCTTGTACCATACAAAACAGCACCGTCCAACGCTTGCGACATCCAAATTTCGCCCGGGTAGGGAACATCGTCATGAACCAAGCTAGCAGCAGCCAAACTCGTGGTATCCAGCCACATACAAAGTAGTGGCAGTCAAAGCTTGCGGCCTCCAAAAATAGAACACCGAGGACATCTACCTTCCGGGAACTATTGGTTCAAATATCGCCCGGTAGATGTCTTACCATAGCCGGTGGAGCGACGAAACGCTAGTTGAGTAATGTCTTTCGACAGAGGGGAGTGGTGTACAGTGGAACCCGGCAGCGTCAGTGGCGCCGCTGCGGCGGCGGCACTGACGGGCCGGGCGCGGCGGAGCTCCGCCGCCCGCGGGGTCTCAGTCGCTCGCCCGGCAGCGCCGGGCTGTGCGTGCTGGCGGTAGCCTTGCCTCCTGAGGGAAAAATGTTCGCTTCTGCTGGGCCATGGGAACCGTAGGAGCCCGCATATTTCCTTCGTGTTTTAGCTGGGTCTGCATTGATTTGGGTATGACGATTTTAGTGAGTATATTTTCGGTACATATGGAGCATATGGTACATATTATCAGGGTGTTTAGCTGTTTTGCCAGCTGGAGTAGGGATTTTGGACCTCGCTTAGATACGGTAAGTATATGTATGTACCTACACACCAGTAAAACGCCCTTATTGGATCGGGAACCGGGCGGGCGATTCTTCAACGTTCTTTTCCAATGTGAAGGAGCACTTTGTTTTGTTTTGACCTCAGTTGACCTATGATGACATTGTAGGGGTCACTGAGCAACAGTTGCATAGGGTCATCAAGAATGAGCTATACAAACATGATCCTGAAATAATTGGTCTGATGTAATGCGTATTCTCTGAATGGGAGGGATTTGCATATTTTCATATTGACATAATGGGGAGGTCACGGAACCGACCTGACCTTACGTCACAGATATACACAAATCCAAGATATGCGATTTGTAGGTACTTAAGCCTAATTCAATTATGTGAGTTTAAAACTGCTCGGGACAAACACTGTTGCCTGGGCCCGAATGTTATTTTTGGGGGAGATAGGGTCACTTAATGCGACCTGGTGACATGACCTGAAGTGACCCGAAGTAAAAAGCATTGCAAAATGTGGTTAATTGATGCCCGAACAGGTGCATGACAATTTGCTACAAAGACTAAGACATAAAATCTGACAACAGGTTATCATGACCGATCAGTAAGCTGTTTGAACAGAAATGCATCAACATAGTCTAACAATGTCACACTCACACCAATCGTTTTTGCGCTCTTTAATGAGACAGTGCGTATTTCCCAGAAAAAAAACGGCTTACGTACCTATACTCAAATACACAATGCATCCTGCTCGATAGAGACTGGTACGGTTTTGAATCATGCCACTTGTAGCCAGTGCAATATAGACCAGTAGAATACAACTAACAGCCACTGAATCGGCTCCAACGACCACCGTCGTCACATGGATGCTCAAAATGAGAGCTCAAAATGAGACGGCGCGTATTTCCCAGAAAAACCGGCTTACGTACCCATACTCAAATACACAATGCACCTTGCTCGATAGAGACTGGTACAGCTTTGAATCATTCCACTTGCAGCCCAGTACAATATGGACCAGTAGAATACAACTAACAGCCACTGAATCGGCTCCAACGACCACCGTCGTCACATGTATGCTCAAAATGTTCGCGTTTAAGCCGGCGATCCACTAATAAAACGTCTCTTGGGTTGGTTTGAAGCTGTACAATGACATCGGTTACTCGAGGACTAACAAAACCCGTGCCCTCCCGCCCTCCCGTCCCGCCGAATTCTGGTAGCCGTTAGGTGTTGATGAAAGATAAATATGGGGTGATGATGTGAGGGCGGCAGACCCAGGGCGGGCGGGTATCACATTACACCGTGAGAGAACGCGCCGTGGTGCCGCGGCGCGCCGAGCGCCACCGTACGTGTTAGGTCGCTTTGCTAAGTTGTTAAAAGTTGGAGTGTGACTCTGCGATATGATTGGCCTTAACGGTTTTCCCGGCTTCTGTTTTTACATTGCCATATGCATAACCAGGAGAATACTCACCGGTTATGTTGACAAAATGTACACCGCCATTCACCGCATTAGCACTGACAATAGCACGATTCACTTTAGCCTTGAGTGCATTAGTAGGGTCTCCTTTGATAGGTGCAAACTTGCTTTCGTCTCCCAGTATGTTCTGAATTTTCTGTAAATACTCATCGCGATCGAGGATGACGAAAACAGAAGACTTATCGGCCTTCCGGATGCCAATTCTTTCATCTTCTCTGAGCTGTTTTGCTGCCTCTCTTAGCTCTTTCGTCAATTAGCTCACTGCGAATTGCCCCGTAGTTTAGCGCCTTCACCTATGAGCTCATTACGCAAATTCGGACTAACTTCAACTTTCTTATCTTTTTCAAGTCTGAGAACATCTTGGTAGAGAAGTTCTAACTCCGCCTTCTTCTCAGTCTAATTGGTGGGCGATTGAGTATGGCAGTTAAGTCCAAGGTTTAGGAATTGATGCTGCGCTTCCAAACTTGCTTTCGTCTCCCAGTATGTCCTGCATTTCAGTATGTTAAGTCCAAGGTTTAGGAATTGGTGCTGCGCTTCGGTGAAATGCACAGAAGACAGATAGACGTAGCCGTGCAAATGTTCCAAGAAACTTTCACGCATATATGGCGGCGATCTCAAACTTCGTGAGAGCTAGCAAGGCTACGTCAATCTGTCTTCTGTGCATCTCACCGAAGAAGTCAATGGGAAAATATACAAATGCTTCTTTTTCAGAGAATATGCCTTACTTAGATCAGGTCAATTATTTCGGAATCATGTTATTTTAGCTAATTCTTCATGACCGAAGTTCAATTGTTGCTCAGTAGCCTCTGAAAGGTCAGCTGAGGTCATCTTAGGTCACTAACACTTTTTTTTTCTTCAATAACTGGTGATCGAATACAGATAGAGACGTGTGAATGACATCACTTTGTTTGTCTCGTCCAGTCGCATCGCCCCATATACAACATGACCTACCTGGGCCACCAAATGAACTTGACCTGACGTCACATTTTGAAGTTGACCTAACCCGGTGTTGACGAGACAAACACGATGGTGGTAAAATGGCTCTGTGTTTAACCAATTAATAGTTATTCACGCAAAACATTTTCGGAAGAAAATTAAATCGTGACATTCGGCGGCCTCTCGACCCTAAACTTTTGACCTAAGCTAACATTTGAGGACACATACGCATACGGCGATTGCTCTTTTAAAGCTTTCGATTGCTTGTTCCGTTTTTTCCTAACTGTCATATTTCTCACGATATTTGGGGGTATCTGAAGTACAGTTCTAAAACTGGCAAATCTAACCTTTGATGACCTCTGGCGACCTGAATATTGATCTGAACCAAAACATAACCAAATAGGCTCTACATGGGTTTTGACGAGCTACCGAACAGTGTTTTGGATTCCGGATACTCCCTATAGGAGCCTAGTTAGAAGGGGGCGTTTAGAGGCCCCCCCCCCAGGCACGGCGCGGGTTAAAATACATCGGTTTGTATTTTGCAGAATCTTCCATATCAACCGTCTCAAGAGCCCATGTAACCTGTTATTACGTGAAGGGTCCTACGACCGGCATATGGCCCTCTCAGGCCAGTCAATGACTCTCTCATGCCTAGCGAGGACCTCTCAGGACTGACAAGGACTGACAATGAGATACACTGTGTTCTCACGGTGTATCTTATTGTTAGTCCTAGTAAAACTACGGGAGGGAGGGGGGGGGGGGGGGGGAGGGCGTAGCGTTTTACCCTTGTCGCTATGTTTATGGCTTTGTGCCGGGGGCGTTTTACCTCTGGTGGTCCGGGGGCGTCCCGTTCCACGCCTCACAATCAAGTTTGTTGCCACATAGCGACGAAATACGCCATTGGTACTGCAACATGTTGGAACCGCAAGAAGAAAGTTCATAAAGCCTAGACATTAGTGATAGCCATTTAACTGTATTGACTCAAATATACCAGGCAAGACATTCAGCGGTGTGACCAGGATTTGGCCAAGGGGGTCCCGAATCCCATACTTTATTCCAGGGGCCCTTTCAGCTGAGAGGGGCCCCAAGCGAATTTGAACGGCCCAGTTTGTGAAAAGTGGACAGCGTGTTATCCGACACTTCTAAGCTAACCAAGCACGGGTAGTACAATGCCTCGTATCGTATATGGCATGTAATAACTGTGCTGGAGGCATTTGTCATTGACTATCATTACGCAGGATAACAGTGATGATAATGTCCCTGATGATCTAGTGACCAAGGGCGTCGCCGTACGGGGTGGCAAGGGGGACACCATCTCCCAGTCGTCAGGCTGTGGGGGATTGCCTCCCCCCTCCAGTTTTGGAGACAAATTCATACTTTGTTCGGAATTATTGCTGTTTCCAATATCGTAAAAGGCACCTGGAAAAGAAGTATCAGGGCAATGGAAGAATGGAAGGCACCAGGACGATATTTGTACTTTTCTTGAGGGAATTTGGCAGGAGTTTAAATGGAATTTCGGTAGCAGTAAAATCTGGCACATTATCCCGCGCACTGCAGGGGGGTTGATTTCCGCCCCCCCTCAGGTTTTTCAAAGATAGCGAAAAAATGGCGCAGAGCAGCGCCACTGGGTTTTCGCACACCTGTCAAGACATCAATTGTGCACACTTTGAGAAAAAAAATAACCTCGGGTCATCTCAGGTCAGGTCAACAGACCAGATCAAGTGACCCCACCTCCAAAAATGTTTGCAGTTGTGCCAAAGCCAGAGTTTTTGACCGATCAGTTTGAAACTTACAGGATCTCATGAGGGAATAAGTACTTACAATTTTTTTATCTCGGAATTTTGATATCGGTGACCTAAGGTCAGGCCAATTTCGTAACCTTCCCATGATAAGTCAATGGGGAAATATACAAATGCTTCCTATTTCAAGGATATGCATGATATTAGTCCAATTACTTCTGTATGATGTTATTATAGGATATTCTTGATGATCCAAGTGCAATTTTTGTTCATTGACCCCTATTAGGTCATTTGAGGTCATGCGAGGTCAACATCACTTTTTTTGCCAATAACTCCCGACATAATGCAGATAGAGAAGTAAAACAGACATCAATGTGTTTGTCTCGTCGAGACACGTCTTCCCATATGCAACATGCCCTGCTTGGGTCACTACTTGACCTTGACCTGAGGTCAAAGTGTTAAGTTAACTTAACAAGGTCACTATATATATCATTCGAAGTGCCTTGACAAGATAAACTTAATGGCGTAAACAGTTTTTCGTTATCTTTATTAAGTAAAAAGCTAATAGCAAAAAACGATTTATAAAAAAAAACGACATTTCTTCCCTTTTTGATCTCTGGAGCCTCAAATATTGGCCTGAGATCAAATCTGAGGACACCTTAGCGATTGTAAATTTCACTGGCTGGCGTTTGCTTTTTCCGTTTGTTTCTAACTAGCATCGTTTCTGAGATATATGGGAATTTCTGGAGCGATGTCCTAAAACAGGAAAACTGGAAAATTTGACCTTTGATGGCCTCTGGTGACCTCAATTTTGACCTGACCTAAAAGAACACTGAAATACTTTCGATAGAACATGTATGGAGCTATCAAATGTCTTTTTCCGCTTCTCGCTACGTAGCGAGTTTTCGAGATCTCAGGGGGGGGGGGGGGGGCGGAAATCACCCCCCCCCCCCTGCAGTTCGTGTTCGGCGCAAAGCCGGGTTAAGACACCAAATGTGCCCTATTTGTGTATTTGTTTAGGCACACTTTGTGCTTGTTGAAAGGAAGCAATGGCAGTGTTTAGGGTCCTTCGTCCCTGTCGCAGTCCATATCTCTGTTGTGTTTCAACCAAGTTTGAAAGAAAGGGAGGTAACATGGTTATCAGATGTTCAAGTACCAGAAGAAATCGAAAATATATTGTATTGAATAAATTCACTACAATACGTACCTATAGGTAAACATGATCAATAAGACAGATATATAAATGCAGTATTTGGTAACCAACATGTCATGTCATTCGCTTTTGCATTCCTGGTAACAGAGCGGAAAGGTCAGTTTCAATTTGTGGGTATTTAATCCGGGACCCAAACTCGGAAACCTATATATTCAAAAGCTTCTGACTACATTTTTGTTTTGTTTAAATACAAGCCAATGCTCGGCCCAAATGCGTTCAAAGTATGCAAAGCGAGGTAGTTTTCGGATAACTACATCATCCATTACTTCAAGTACATGAGTAATTTCATCCGCATCCGCCTCGGCCATCCGTCCACAAAACGACTACCCCGCATAACGAGCCGGACGGTCACCGAATCCAGCGCTATCCGTCCTCCTGGTACAGATACGGGCACCCGGGTCGGTCAGCACGCAGAACAGTGAGATGCGCTGAGCATATGAAGAAGATAGAAAACAAACGCCAGTGACGTTGCCTTGTATCGCACCACCGACCTCCTAAATATATAGCAAACACCCTGACCCCCATTAGGTCATTACCATTGAGCCAGTGTCTCCCGAAAGCAAAAAGCTAGTTCACTGTTCAGTGGCAGCCGGGAGGCGCCTACGAGTTCTGATATTCACGTCATATTAATAATAATTAAAATTGCAGACTATTGCTATCATGGATGGACGCAGAATTTGCATACGATAGTGTGACCCTGCATCCCCACTAAACTGCCAAATTTCGCGGTTGTGACTGCAGGGTGCGCGCAGTCATTGGGGCGACATCCGAACGGACAGCGGACAGGTGGCTGCCACTTCTCGTCATTAGTATGAAATAGCTCTCTATGTAACAAGAACAACCGGGTTATGTATCAACTTGGGAAGCGAATCCCAAACAGATTGTTTTAACATTTTTGTATTTATAGAGCTTACATGTGTGGTGATTTAATTGTTGAAAAGGTCTGTCATGATTGCCTGTCATTGCCTATCGAATAATGCTACATATATTTTTTTAACATTCTACCGTGCATATTTCCGAAGAAGTTATTTTTTTCACCGGTTCCAAATTACAATATAATAAATAAAGCTGGTACATACAATACAAAATTGAGTTCCTAATGATACATTATTAAGTAAAAACTTATTTGCCTTCACATTTTCGCGAACTGATGAGCTGTGGATGTTTTACTTCCGTGGAGCCTTTTTCACCGGCTGTTTTTGAATTGATCAAAAGAGAAACACTCTGATATGTGGCTGACGCAAAGAACGATGCACTGTTCGGCCTGCACAACAGTGAGCTAAAGGCTTCTATTTGAGTTTTGCTTTTCTCTGGGTATGACCGCCTTCCCAGTGGTGCAGCTCCACTGCAGTGAAGCTGTGCTGGTGCACTGATATGAAGCAGAGGATGTGTCATATCTGTCACGTCACTAATGAAGAAAGCAGCGTGGTAGAGGGGAGAGAAACAGGGGTCAGGTTACCGGGCACACGGCAATAGGCGCGCACGCGGGGAACGGCTGGCGGAGCGGCGCCTGGCCACTACTATCACTCTCGGACCACCTGGTCAAAACCGGACCGTCCCGTTTAGAGGCGGTGTCTCTATATTTCGATAACGCCTGAAGTTAGGGGGCGGAAGTTTTTGAAGCTCTGTCAGGACGTGGCTCTCCCCATGCGACCAGAAAACTGTTGATCCAGCCCATCTAGATCACACCTTGGTACTTACTTAATGGGTTAACTATTATATTTATGTATTACTATTAAATTATTGATATATTAAATTTTTATAATTAATCATCACAATTAATAAATAATTAATTATAGAATAAGAAATTCGTTAATTAAATCCGTTGCAGACTATGGTCACTAGCGGATCCAGGAGGGGGGGGGGGGGGGGGAATTGTGGCCATGACCCCTCCTCCGAACCGCCTGAAATCGGCACAAAATTGATACATTTCCTTACATAGAAGACAATCTAAGCAACTTTTACAAAGGGAAGTTTTTGTTTAATCAGCTATCAATGCATAAACAAGCATTTTTTTCTTCTTCTCAGAGTTGTGTGTTTTCAGAGTTGTGTGATATTTTTTTTTGGAATTTGCCCCCCCCCCCCAAACCACAGTTCTGGATCCGCCAATGACTATGGTGGTAGTAGTAGTACCATAAGCTAGTACCATGAGGTTTACCGGAATGGGCCGGTAATCGCATATCGAAACGTGGCAGCTAACGCCCATCCTCGTGAGCGATTTTCTTGGCCTTAGCAACAAGTGTCGTAGCTTTAAGCCCAGGCTACACTATGCGTGATTTCCTGAAAATCACGTGCGTGTTATCCGTGTTGTCGGGATTTGCGTGGCAGAGAAAGTTCAGCTGATAGTAAATGCATTGGGTGAGCTACACTGGCACATCACGCAGATCCCGGATGAAACGTCAAGGAAATTCCGCAGACCCGTCACGGACGGAACGATGAAAAGTTCAAAATTCTGAACTTGTTGTCGTGTTTTCCGAGATTGCGTGTTGCAGGGTTTTTATCATTTTGCTTGATTTCGCGTATGTATGGTCTATACTAGACCTAAACATGAATAATTTGTGCTGAGTATCGTGGCGGAAGATGAATGAAGAAGCGTTTGAGCAAATTGTATGCAGTGGTTTATCGATGAAAAAATATGCAGTGGTTTATCCATTTTCCTTGCGTGATTTGCTTGACCGGCAGATCCCGGACGTCAAGGAAGTTCTGCAAACACCGAGGACACGCGCGTGATTTCCTTGACAATCACGCATAGTGTAGCCTGGGCTTTACCATTAGCTTTCCCACGGTCTCGATGTAACACTCCCCATTCCGCCGGTCTGTACCAGTCGCCCTCCACTCCGCCCGACAGCTGCCGGCCGATGCGAGGCGACGTCGGGCCCAGTGTGGTGTCAGATGTCCATTCGCATAAACATATTCCACTGTAGCCGACTTGCGTGCCAGAGTGACTAAGTCATCACCCCGATATTCCCTCCATCTAGCGTGCTTCACTGCAACTAGTAGTTCCAATATGACCGCGTCAGACAGTTTTGGATGGCGCAAGCTTGACTGCTACGGCTTTGTATGTGGCTGTATGTTACGGTTTTGGATGCGGCGAGTACCATTTTGGATGCGGCGAGTTTGGCTCATGAAGATGTCCCATACCCGGGCGAATTATGGATGTCGCAAGTGTTGTTGGCTGCGGTTTTGGATGGTACAAGCATTGAATGCTACAACTTTGAACGCTTTGATAGTTCCCCATTTCGTCCAGGGGGGGGGGGGGACGACGCCTCGAAAGGGCCCCTTCCCGAGCGTTGAAAGGGCCAAACAAAACGGATGAAAAGGCACGTTAAAAGGATGGAAAATGTAGTATGAGAGGTATAGCATGGGCCATATCAACTGTTAGGAGCTGGAGTTAGCAAACTGCCATATCAACTTTGGAACCAGCGACACCAATATACTGCGCCCGGCGTCCGGCCAGCTATCGGCGGCGCTGCAGCGGATGGGCTCATCCCGCGCGAGCGGAGCGGACGGTGTCACAATCAGCATGCTGAGAGTGACTTTTTCCGTGGTGGGGCCTCACCTCCTACATGTCATTAATAGCTCAATCGTGACGTGTGAAGTGCCGCACCAGTGGAAGTCCGCCACAGTGATTCCGCTGCATAAGAAAGGGGACCCCAGTGACCCGAATAATTATCGGCCGATATCCATTCTGTCCACGGTAGCGAAACTGTGCGAGCGCGTCGTGTGCAGTCAGCTGATGGACTATCTGTCATCGCATAATGTCTTATGTCCTCAGCAGTATGGTTTTCGCCCCGGCCTATCTACGGAGGCGGCTATGCTTGACGCTGTCCTATACGCGACTGATAACATGGATAGAGGTATGGTGACGTCACTGGTCACCGCCGACACATCAAAGGCGTTCGACAGCGTTGAGCATGGCCGTATTCTAGAGAAGCTGGGGTGGTACGGCATCGATGCGGAGTGGTTTGGTGCATGGCTGCGGGGTCGCACACAGTCGCTGCGGGGCGGAACTGGAGTTTATGATGTGACTCATAGAGTGGTCCAGGGTTCGATCCTCGGACCAGTCCTCTTCCTGATCTATACAAACGACCTGACGCAGCACATTTTTTTTTTTTTTTTTTTTTTTTTTTTTTTTCATCTTTTTCCCACCTAAGGGATAGTGTATTCATATCATAAGACATATTAATGGCATACATACAAACACATATACATTTGTGTTGTGCCTACATCTACACACACACAGTGCCGCTCTAACGCTGGCGCCCCGCCAGCGTCCGCCTGCTTCCGACCCCATCGGCCGAGCCGCCATCTCTCCGGCCTACCGCTAGCGGCGACAACATGCCAGCCGGCGGTAGCGGACTATCTAAGTACAACATCACCGTCACCGCCCCCGCAAAAAGGGGCGCGCCGCCACCGACCGCCGCCACCGTCCGACCCGCTGTCACCCTGGCCTACCGCCTGCGGCGACAACACGCCAGCCGGCGGCGGCGGCTAGCCGCGCCCCCCCCCCCCCCTCCCCCCTTATATAACGGTACCGCAATGCCTCAATATATCCCGTTCTAACGGAGACGACAACGCAAACTAACCGCCGAGCCACCCGCCGCGCCGAGTGCCGTCCGTCACTGGAACCACTATCCAATCGTTACATTGCCACTCTCGTCCATTATCAGTCCCCATTTTACTTTATGTCGTTCTATTGTCTTTTGTTGCTTTGCTATAATTAGTTCTGCTTGCGCATATCTTGAAACTAGCTGAGTTAGGCATGATAATTGCGGTTCATGAGTCGTATCATTAGTGTTTAGTTTAATAGTGACAATATACTGCTTTGTTAGCAGCAAAATGAGATTTACTATTGGTGGTGCTGTAGGATACCCAAGTAGCACCGATTCGTATACGTTAAAGTCACTCGGTAATTTGAATTTGTCTACTAGTTTATTAAGTATTTTTTTCCAAAACGGCTTGACGTCTGCACATTCATATAAGAAGTGTTTAAAGTCATCTACTTCGAAACATTTACGACACAGCGGACTCCCAATGACGCCTCTGGTACACAAATATTTCCTTGTAGGAATGTACCTGTTAATAATTCTGAAATGCAACGATTGAAGCCTCGTTGAAATCGTACACTTGTATGGTAACTCGTATATTTCCCGCCAGCATTGGGGGCGAACGCCATAATACGCCCATCGGGTTACGGCAGTTGGTTCATTGCTTTCGATTAAATTGTTATAAAAATGGCGACATTTGCATTTAGCAAGTTCAATATTTGTTTTGTTGGCCACCATCATGATCTCCGTCCGCTCCACTTGGCTCAATCTAACATTTTGGACTTCACGAATAATCGTTTTCCACTCTGTTGGTATGGCGCTCGTCACACCTTGTATCGTCAAAAAATGCGTTTTCATATTAGGATATTTCTGTCTGATCTTGTCAACACTCATTACATTACCATTGGGACAAACGATATCATCAACAATTTTAATGCCTGCTTGGTACATGCCTTTAACGAACGTTGGTTTATTATTTCGTTTAATATCGTCGCTGTGCCATAAACTCTGCGACCGAACTTGCTTCGCGTCGGTGATTGGACTCTCGCACATCCTTTGGAAGCTTGATATTATTTCCTTATAAAATCCCGGTATCCTTAATCCTTTCAGAAACACTTTACACTTTCTAATTTTAAGCAAATCCTTAACATCGAACTCTCCTAATCGAGACTGTAACATCAGGCACCAAGCGGCATCTGTACTTATGATAATGCGTTTAAGCCACGTTAATCTTAGAGCCGTATAAAAGTGTGTCACGTTAATCGCGTTCAATCCACCGTGACTTATACTCTGACATATAGTATGTTGCGATACTTTGGGTGGTCTCCCTCGCCATATAAATCTCATTATTAGGCTTTGAATTTCTTTTAATTCGACCTGTGCGATCGAGCTACATGCCGCTACATAAACCATCTGCGAAGCCAGGAGTGCTTTAGTTACAACAATTCTAGCTTTAATTGTTAAACTTCTCTGAGACCATGAATTAATTGTGTTTTTTATCCTCTTAATCACTGGCGTAACGTTATCATCATTGCACGACTCTGATGCGCTGAACCAAACCCCCAGAATCTTCACCTTTGAAACCGCTTTGATGCCACACAAAGGTTCTCTCCTATCTCGAACTGAGCCCATCCACATTATGCTACATTTTTGTACGTTAAGCTCTAGTCCGGATATATTTTTGAACTCTGTTAATATCTCCATTACCCTATGGACAGATGATGGGCAACTCAGGAAGAAAGTGGTATCATCAGCGTATTGACTTAATTTTATCTCATGCTCGTTTACCTTCACCCCTTTGACAATATTTGACTCCCTGATTTTAATCGCAAGTATTTCAACAACCAAGTTAAATATCATCCCACTGAGGGGCGAGCCCTGAAATGTTCCGCGCGAACATGGAAACCAATCAGAGGTGAATCCGTTGTTTCTGACGGTCAATAGCGCATTATTGTACAGTAATCGGACCCAAGCTATAAAGCACGGCCCGAAATTAAAAAGTTCCAAGACATATATAATAAAATCGTGCTCTACTGAGTCAAATGCGTTTCGGTAATCGATTGCCATCAATATGCCTTCAACATTATCTATTCGACAATATTCGATCACATCAGATATCAATCGAAGGTTCTCGCCTATATATCTTCCTTTGATAAACCCGGTTTGGTCAGTATGCACCAATTTATCAATTACACTGCTTAGCCTATTTGCGATCACTTTGGCTATTGTCTTATAAATCACGTCCAATAAACAAATGGGTCTTTTATTTTTTAGTTGCATCTGGTTGCCTTTCTTAGGAATTAAGGTTAGCATTCCTCTCCTATGTGAAATAAATAACTCTCCCTCTGTTCTAGCGTGGTTGAAATAGTTGACCATCAAGTCACCCATTTCTTCCCAAAAGAATGAAAAAAACTCGGCTGTAAATCCGGAAATCCCGGCAGCTTTGTTTCGCGCCATTTTGTCTAACGCATCTTTGCATTCTTGTTTAGTTATCGGGCCCTCACACATAAGCTTTTCGTTTTCAGATAAACGTGGAGCACTTTCACCTAACATGAAACCTTGGAAATTGCGGTCTTCCTTAAATTTTGATTCATATAATTTCTTGAAATGAACTTCGCATGCTTCTAGTATCTGTTTATTGCCTCTAATAATTTGCCCATCATCTGTTTGTACAGTAGTGATTGATTTTTGTGCGTTTTTTGTTTTACACAATCGTAAGAAATACTTAGTAGATTTTTCACCATCCTCCAACCATCCTGCTTGCGAGTGTAATATCGCTATCCTACCTCGTTTTTCTTTAAAATCGTCTAACGCTTTTTTAACTCTTTCGTATTCAGATAGCTGAGCATTAGTGGGCTTGTCTGCTACGATATGTTCTAATTCATTTGCTCTGTTGTACAGTTGATTTTCTTCTCTGCGAAGTTCACGTGCTAACCGTTTGCTACGCTGTGTCGTAAGAACCCTTATATTGCTCAACAGCATTTCTATTTTAACTCCTTTACTAATGACACCCGAGTAGACCTCTCGATTATTGTTTGCGCTTGCAATTTCTGCTCGAACTGTATTAACGTGGCTTATATCATTCAGTAGCGAATTATTGTACCGCCAAGTACCGGGACCTCGACGTTCATTACTTATCTGAATGTCGATAACCACAAAATTGTGATCGCTTAAAATGCCGGTATCTATTCTGGTTTCTGTCACATTGTTGGTTAAGAGATTAATACTAGTGAAAACATAATCAATGCGCGACTGCTGTGTAAGATTTGGTCTACGCCAAGTGTACCTGCGCACTGCAGGGTGCTGATAACGCCATGCATCCTCCAGTGAGAACTCAGTGAGGATGTCTTGCAGTTTCCTGCTCGCTCGTGTGCAATGGTAAGTGCTGTTGCCTGAATCCAATTTACTAAGCTTAATGTTAAAGTCTCCAGCAAGACACATGTTATTCGTTTCGTAGCAGGCCATCAGCTCTCGCACCTGATCTAGAAATGTACATTTATCATTCTGATTGTCTATCGATGGTCCATACACTCCCATGATAAATATTGCATCTCGCTCGGCTCTTGTCTCTACTTTCGCACAAATGACTCGTCCGTTTTCATTTCCATACAGCTTGCATGGAGTACAAGGAAAATTCACTGGAAATAGCATCGCTACACCACCTTGTCCCGACTCCGAACCATGTGCAAAGAAAATTTGTCCCCGCCATTCACATCTCCAGCTATACTCCATATTTGGTAGTGAATGGGTTTCTTGCAAAATAATGATGCTATGCTGATAGTTTATTCTAATGTGTCTGAATATAGAACGTCGCTTAACACGATTTCGAAGCCCGCGAACATTAAATGTTACAATCGATATGCGCTCTATTTCACTTTCATTGTTACTATGTTCGACCCTTACTGCAATGACTGACGATTGTGGCAACAGATAAGTTCGGCACTTCGGCGCGGCGCCCTACCCCAGCGGAGTAATACGTCCATCCCGTCCGAATAACATCCACTCTGTGTCGGTGGGCTGCCCGAATCCCCTCCCCTCCCCCTATACCCATAACTCCTGTTAGAAGTCCCGACTGCGCGCCTCAACACACTCACGCGCCAGTGAGCCCCCAGGTGACGACATTTTGTCTTTCACATATTATAATGATCTACACTTGTCGCTGAAAATTGACCCGCTTTGAGAGCTGTGACCATCCCGCGAGAGGCGGCGCCACACAACCGCCACCCGCCGCCGCGCGAGCGCACACATATAAATGCAGTCTATAATCCCGTGATCTGCCGACCACATTCCACACATTTTCGACAGTGACAATCACCACATTATGCACATCACCGTATACGGCGTACATCGCCCTAGTTGACGTTTGATTTAGCACACTGTATTGTGTGCTATTGAAGTCATGCTTCACTTACATGACCGCGCGGGTCAATACATAACTCAATGTTAAACTACAATTTTGGCAGACCGAGCTACGCACTAAACACAGTATATCACGTCGTACAAGACCGGGAGTCAAACATTATCTGAGCACCGCAAAGCTTAATATTACGTTACACTAACTCTCAGTAATCAGCATCGCCAACAAAACTAGACTGTATTGACCGCCGAGTTTACGAGGCTGCACGTTGTTTATTGAAAACAAGGGCTGCACGTTCAGTTATACGATTAGCAAATCATGTTACGTTGCCCCACACAAGTAACAAATGTATACTATGACTGCCCACATTGTACCACCTTGCACGCACCGTGCAACATGTCCAGACTCACGCGGCCGAAAGCTGGAGAAACTGCGCCGACCCGAACGGGGAAGACAGTTAGGCCGGGACCGGACCTGGGCCGTCCGTACCGGTCACCGGCCGCTGCCCCGGCCCACCGCCAGCCGACGGGATCGACGTGCCGGGAACCGCAGCCGAAGAAGCACCTGCCGTCCCCGCACCCGCATCACCAGAGTCCGCAGCCACCACGCCTCCAGAGGACCGCGGCGGAGCGCGCCCAGCCGCCGGGCGAGGCGCGAGCGGCGCCGGGCGAGGCGCGAACGGCGCAGCGACCGCGGCCGAAGCAGGCGTCCGCCGCGCCGAAGATGACGTCCGACCCGGGACCTGCCGCCGCGGATGGCGTGGCTGCGCTGGAACGCGACGCCCACCCAGGATCCTGCGCAGGCCGACCTCGTCCTGCACTCTGAGATTGGCGCCGCCCTTCTCCGTGCGGCACCAGACAACTCCCCGCCGACTGAAGACCGAGGCGATCATCCCGCCGTTTTCCGGCCGCCTGGCACGCAGCAACTCCTCATAGAGCAGCCGGTTTTTCGGTGTCAGCGACTCCGAGATGTATAACGGCGCCAGACGTCGACCGTCACGTCCGGGGTTACCACTGTGAAACCGCGCCAGCTCAAATCGTCCGTCGTACACTGTGTCCCTCAGCTGTCTCTTCACAAACTTACATATGACTTTTGCATCGTTCTGCAGTTTGTGCGCAGCTTGCAGATCTGCCTTTGTCATGTTTAGATCCGGCAGTCTTTCGTTCAACACTGACACCACCAGCTGCTCAATATCTGTGTTGCGCGGGTGTGCTGCAAATGCTTCACAGGTAAGGATGAGGGAGGACAAACGGCCGTTCAAATCCAGCTCCTCCAGTCTGATGTCCATCTCCTCATTGACCCTCACCTGCTGCTGCAGCTGCTCCGAAAGCTGCAGGATTTGTCCATCCTTATCCATGCACTCACTCTCGAGTATAGCCACCCTTCTGTCCATGCTGTCCAGTTTTGCTTCCAGGGTTTTTATAACGTTGGCGTTACCTTGGTCGATCAGACGTTTTATTTCAGCCAGGGTGGTTGCGTTCAGCTGTACCGGCTCCGGTGTTGGCTCGGCGCCAGCCGCCCGACCCCGACCCTGACCCGCCTCGGGTGGCGGCGGGCCGGTCGGTGACCTTGACTGCCGCGCGGCGGCCTGACGCTTGGCACGCTTTCCTTCGGCTTTGTGCACCATTTCGTGCAGCGAAAATTGCCTCTTGCGCCCACCGAACATTCCACTGGCACTCTCCGACCCCGAAGCCTGACAATCCGTGAACGTCGGATCGTCACCACTGTCAGTGTCCATCTCGAAGTGAGTACTCACTCTCCAGTCACCACTTGACGTCTCGTCGATCTTGACTCAGTGATGATAAAGTCCCTTTTGGTAGGTTTTGCCGTCACACTAATCGAATCACACGTTAACTGCTTTTCGCCAACTGCAAATTCGCCGCAGCACTGAGCACTGCCGTCACCCGGGCGCTCGGGCACGCACCGCTCACTCAGCCATGGCCGCACGGAGCCCACAGCGCAGCGTCCGACCCGGCCAAGGTCACGCGCCCAACTGGCTGACGCAGCACATACCGCACGGGAAGATGATCCTGTACGCGGACGACGCCCAGTTTCTTGACGCTGACCTGCCCCTGAACATTTCAGAGCTCAAAATACGCATGGAGAAAAATCTGTCGATAGAAAATAACTGGTTCACTCAAAACAGTCTCAAAATCAACCCTCTCAAAACCGAAATGGTTATCATTAAGTCGCGGCGGATCATCACCGACCCGCATTTCTCAGTCGTTTTCGGCAACAGTCATATAAAACCGTCATAAAGCGTAAAGATTCTGGGCGTCACCGTCGATTCGTGCCTCTCGTGGGAGCTGCAGATATTGGCCATCGTGCGCCGCTGTTATGGTATTCTCGTTGGACTCGCAAGGATGAGATACCGTCTCCCCACCGAAACTAAACGGCTGCTGATCGAAGCACTTGTGTTCCCCCATATGCGCTACTGCCTGTCCGTCTGGGGAAGCTGCACTGCGACACAGAAACACCGCGTGCAAAAAGCTTTGAACTTTGGCGCCCGTATCGTCAGTAATATTGGGTACCGTGACCGAGTGACATCCGTGCTGCGTGAGCTGGGATGGCTCAAAATTGACGACCTGATATGCGAACGCGATGTCATGTTCATACGAGACATCCTCACAGCCACTCGTGCACCGGAGATTCTGCGAGAGCGCGTAGTTCGCCGCTCCGAAGTCTCCGCTCGTGCACTCGGGCAACTACCGATGAGCTGCTGCAGCTGCCGCGTGTCCGAACCGAGTTTGGCCGTCGTTCTTTTGTATTTCGCGCATCCAATGCATGGAACAGGCTACCCGCAGAGGTGCGTGCGTCAGCCGCCGAGAGAAGCGGTGCCTTTAAACCTGCCCTGACCTATCACCTGTCAAGCAGGTAAATGTTAACTTGTGTCGAAATGTGTCGTGTCGCAAGCTTAGTTTTAAACATTTGTGTATTATATGTTCATCGACGTGGTTGCTAGAAAACCCACATTGTGGAAGCACCTAAATGCATACATACATACATACGAATTTGGAATCAGCTATATCAACTTGGAATATTTTTTTCAGCTCAAGACCTTGAACTCTTAAACAAATTGCGCCGCGGAGCGGCGCGAAAATTTTGAGTCTTATGCCCTGGATATGCTTTCGAATCAATGCGTAGCATTGCGTATGGTGCGGACCTCTAAAAATGTTATTGTGCGGTTAAAGGTGCGGTAAAAAAGGTGCTAAAGTGGACTATTTTGCCCAATTCTACAGAAAAGTAGCAATATAACACAAATGCACCGAGAAACCGGACGATTTTTTTTCTAGCCCGCATATAATTACATTTGTAGTTAAATTGCGCCACGGAGCGGCGCGAAAATTTAGACTTTTATTTCCTGGACAACTGCATTCCTACTGTTGAATGGCCCAGGGTCACTTCAGATCGTCTAGAGGCACCTCCGACCTTTTCAACGTCCTTCCGATCTGTTTAGGGACTCATCTGGGATCCGCGAAAAGACATGATGTGGAGTGGGTGATATATATTAAATACCAAGAGAGCCTACTCTACAAGACAAATTCAAATCGGAGCTTTCGGGTATATTGTAACACCCTGACGATGGGTGTTACAATATACCCGAAAGCTCCGCTTTTAATATTTGTATTGTGGAGTAAGTCCTCTTTGTGTTTAATCTTCATCTGGGATCTCTATGTGCCTTTGGCCCTTCCGGTCGGACCAGGGACTCCTCTGACCTTCCAAGAAGCCCCTCTTGTGTGCCAAGGGGCCCTTCCACTCTGTTCAGAGGTCCTTCGGACCTGGCCAGAGACTGCACTGGCTGCTTTGTCGCCCTGCCGACATGTTCAGTGGCCCCTCCGACCTGCCCAGAAGCCCCTTCAGTCTGGCTAGGAACTCATCCGGCATGTTCAAGGGCCCTTCCAACCGGTCCAGGGACCCTTTTGGTCTATCCAGGGGCCCTCTGATTTGCCCAGGATCCCCTCCGATCTGTCCAGCGACTCTTCTGGTCGGACTGCGCTGGCTGCTTTATCGCCCTGCCGACATGCTCAAGGGGCCCTCCAACCTGCCCTGGGACCTCCTTGTTGACTAGGGGCCTATGCGGTATGTTCAGGGGCCCTTCTTTCCCGCCCAGGAGTCCTTTTGTTCTGGTCAAGGGTCCCTCCGATCTGCACAGGGGCCTTTTGAACTATCCAGGAGCCCTCGGGTCTCTCCAGGGGCCCTCCAGACTTATAAGGGGCCCTTCCGACCTGGCAAGGGACTGTCCTGGCTGCTTTGTCGCCTTGCGACATGCTCCGAGGGTCATCCGACCTGCCCTGGGTATTTATTTATTTATTTATATTTATTGACCTCGTAGTAGCCGTCCCCTATACATGGCCGAAGCCAAAGGGGCCATTCCTGGCACAGAGTCACACAATGATGGCGTAGAATTGGGTAAAAGACAAGCATACAGTACAGTTAAAAGTCGAAATGAACATATCAGTCTGCGTCACATCAGATCAGCCCATCAGCGGCGATCGTCATCGTCACCAGACACCATTCGTCTCTTCAATGCGCGCTTAAACACTGTGATAGGCATGACGGTAAACTCAGGTGGCAGCGAGTTGTACCGGTCAGCGGCACGATACACGAACTGCCTTTTACCCGCTGCTGAGTCGCGTATGTTGATGAGACTCAGCAGGTCGTCTCTACGGGTGCTACGCACGTGGTTGGGTCGCTCGCGGTTTGTACGGAATTGGGCGGCCAGGGACTCAGGCTGCCCAGTGCGACGGACCTTGTGGAGCAGTGTCAGTGTGTGATGGACGACCAAGTCCGGGGAATCCAGCCAGCCCAGGTCCTATCGCACGCCAGAGATGTGATCGAATTTGCGCTTTCCAGAAATGATGCGAGCTGCAAATTTGAATATTTTTGGGATGGTAGCCAGATTTTTTTTCCAGAACCGTTACCGTACACTGCGAGTCCGTAGCGGATGTGCGAGAAGACCAGGGCCGAGACGAGGGTGGGTAGGCAGCCGGGTGGTAGGTAGTGACGAAGGTGAGAGATGGCGGTCAGGATGCCAACACACCTCCGAGACAGCTGCTCAACGTGTGAATCCCAAGAAAGATAACGGTCGAAAGTGATACCGAGATTTGTGGCTTCGTTACTGGGGACGAGTTCCGTGTTGCGAAATTTAACTGTGAACGAGGGCATGTTGCGTAAGTTTTGCCGAGTGCCGATAGGGAGAAGCTCAAATTTTGTTTCGTTTACTTTAAGACCGCTTGACCGAAAGTAGGCGTCCAGGGAGGATAGGGCTGCTTCCATGTCACCGATCAGAGCCGGAAGGGCGGATTTTTGGCCAGAGACGAGAACCTGGGTGTCGTCGGCGTATTGCGTGACAAAAGCGCCAGCGGCATGCAGGCTGAGGTCATTTGCAAATACAGTAAAGAGTAGCGGGCCGAGAGAGGAGCCTTGGAAAACTCCCTGAGTGATTGGAAGAGATGCCGATATCAATGTTGAAGAGAGACTGACGCTCTGCGTATGGCCGGACAGGTAGTTAGCAAACCAGGAAGTGTCGATGCAATAAAGCTGCAATTTGGCTAGCAGTTTGGCATGATCGATGACATCGAAGCAGCGACTCAAATCGATAAGACAAAGGAGCGAAATTTTACTTTGATCCATGGCGGTAAATGCGCGGTCTGAGATGCTGATGAGGGCTGTCTCGGTAGAGTGCCGGGGCCTGAAACCGTGCTGGGATGGGGAGAGGAGATGGGTGGATGCGAGGTAGTGGTGGAGCTGGTGCTGTACCACCTTCTCCACTACCTTCGCCATGACAGGAAGGATTGAGATGGGACGGAAGTTGGAAGGGTTATCAGGATCCCCGGACTTGTGTATCTGGTGTACCCCGGACTTGTGTACCATCAACCACCCCTGCAGTGCGCGGGTTAACCCGGCAGTCACTGTGGGGTATATTCTGTAACACGACTCACTGGGGGGGGGGGGGTTAGCCCCCCCCCCCTGGTATCTTCAGAACCAATGAAGATACCAGGGGGGGGGGGGGGCTAACCCCCCCCCCCCCCCCCAGTGAGTCGTGTTACAGAATATACCCCACAGTGACTGCCGGGTTAACCCGCGCACTGCAGGGGTGGTTGATTTCCGCCCCACTCAGGTTTTTCGCAGATAGCGAAAAACGGCGGCGCGCAGCGCCGCCGGGTTTTGACACACCTGTTAGGACATCAATTTCGCACACTTTGAAAAAACATAACCTCGGGTCATCTCAGGTCCATCAGACATTAATAAGTGCTAGCTAGCTCTTGTAGCTTTCGAGTTTAACCCGCGCACTGCAGGGGCTTTGCGCCGAACACGAACTGCAGGGGGGTTAATTTCCTCCCCTCCCCTGAGATATCGAAAACTACGCTATGTAGCGAGAAGCGTAACAAGACATTTGATAGCTTCATACATGTTCTATCGAAAGTATGCAGTGTTCTTTTAGGTTAGGTCAAAATTGAGGTTACCAGAGGTCATCAAAGGTCGTCAAATTTTCCAGTTTTTTCCTGTTTTAGGACATCGCTCCAGAAATTCACATATATCTCAGAAACGATGCTAGTTAGAAACAAACGAGAAAAAAACGCAATTTTTGCGCCATAATTTGATCTCAGGTCAATATTTGAGGCTCTAGAGGTAAAAACAAAATATGCCGTTTTTTTTCTCTAATTCGTGTTTTGCTATTACATTTTTACTTAATAAAGATAACGGAAAACTGTTTACGCCATGTTGTTTATCTTGTCAAGGCGCTTTGAATGATATACATAGTGATCTTGTTAAGTTAACTTAACAGTTTGACCTCAGGTCAAGGTCAAGTGGTGACCCAAGTATGGCATGGTGCATATGGGAAGACGTGTCTCGACGAGACAAACACATTGATGTCTGTTTTACTTCCCTATCTGTATTATGTCGGGAGTTATTGACAAAAAAGTGAAGGTGACCTCGCATGACCTCAAATGACCCAATAGGGGTAACTGAAGAAAAATCACACTTGGATCATCAAGAATATCCTATAACAACATCATCCAGAAGTAATTGGACTAATATCATGCATATCCTTGAAGAAGGAAGCATTTGTATATTTCCCCATTGACTTATTATGGGGAGGTTACGAAATTGACCTGACCTTAAGTCACTGGTATCAAAATTCCGAGATAAAAGAATTGTAAGTTCTTATGCTCTCATGACATCCTGTAAGTTTCAAACTGATCGGTGAAAAGGCTCTGGCTTTGGCACAACTGCAAAAAAAATTGGAGGTGGGGTCACTTGACCTGGTCTGGCTGGTGTCCTGACCTGAGATAACCCGAGGATATTTTATTTTTCAAAGTGTGCGCAATTGTTGTCCTAACAGGTGTACCAAAACCCGGTGGCGCTGCGCGCCGCCGTTTTCTCGCTATCTTTAAAAAACCTGAGGGGGGGGGGGGGGAGGGCGGAAATCAACCTCCGGCAGTGCGCAGGTTAAGACTGTTTTGTAAGAGACCCCTGATATATGACTGCAATTTGATCTTTGGTGACGTCTGGTGACCTTGATATTGACCAGACCTAAAAAGTGACTAAAATGCTATCGATAGAGCTATCACAAGCTATATAACGTGGTTTCCTTGCCAGGTAAATTTCAGCTTATCGCAACGTTCCATGGTTATCGAGATATTAAGTGGCGGGGGGGGGGGGTCCCGCCCCTCCCAGTCGGTTCGAAGTTGGTGAGGACCCCCGCTGGTGCGAGCCTTAACTACATACCTACAAACAATATTTCACTAGAAATAAGACAACTATATATTACGAAAAATGCAGGTTTGGCATCGAGGCAAGTATGTGGACTTCATCAGCCTACTCCACCTTTTCCGACTCTAAAATCACCTCGGATCTATATTTATATCTGGGTTACCAATCGGAGGGGGGGCGAGGGGGGGGGGGGGTCAAGTTGTCCCGCTTGCCTTCCGTGGTGACGACTATGTATACATAGATATGAATGCATAGTTGTATACCTGTATAGATATACCTAAATAGATAATAAAGCATATATAGTACATATCCGCAGATTCATACTCCTTTTCGTTTTTTGTTTCTCACATACATTCGCATTGTGGTTAGGCGATTTGGAAGGAGACATCAATTTTATTTTAAAAATAGATCGATTCAATAGTTGATTTTGCAAGGAAGACTTAATTTTGATAACTGCAACTGGAAATGATCACATGCATTACTCAAAATAATAAAAAAGGCGAAACATGTTTACATGTTTTTCGGAGTTCGAAGATTTCCACTGGGCCGTCGCTCGGAAAGTGGGAGGAGCTTGTTTGTGTGTCCGTGTGTCCGCGTGTCTGTCAAGCGTAGCATATTGGCACGTGGAGCCCAAACGGCCGGGCCGATTTCGACGCGGGTGACACCGTTCGATGCGGCAAAACGGCGGACAGATTCTGGTACGGTCGCGAGTCGATCAGTACCACGTGGCACGTGCTACGTGCCGACACGTGGGCCTTCACAACAACAAAAAATGTGGCCACCTCAACAGGTCCGACGGTTGGTGACATAGACTTGAAACTCGCAGGTTACGTGCTCGGTACAGCGGAGGAAATTCCAGTGGGGTCGCCGACCCCGAGGGGGGCAAAATACCCACCCCCAGGGGGTAAAACCAAATTACAATTTTGACCCCAAGGCAATGCCCCGATCGCATTGCCGGCCACTAGTGATGGATGATTTGGGCAATGGCTCAACATACTCCACAACAACAACACAACAAACAGACCCCCGCAAAAATGTCACCTTACTCCACCCGTGACCGTATTTGGACGGCCGGCCGGTATGTGGCCGGCGATGCGATCGGGGCATTGCCTTGTGGTCAACATCGTAATTTAGTTGTACACCCCTGGGGGTTGTTTTGCCCCCCTCGGGGTCGGCGACTCAACTGGAATTGCTTCCGCTGTACCGCGCACGTGACCTGAGAGTATCAAATCTGTGTCACCAACCGTCTGACCTGTAGAGGTGGCTAAAGTTTTTTTTTTCAGAGGCCAACGTGGCGGCACGTAGCACGTGCAACCAGGCGCGTAGACAAGGGGGTGACCTTCCCCCTGGAGGCCAGGAGGGCCCTTTTCGGCGCGCTGCGCGCGCCGAAAAAGGTTGACGAGACCGCGCGAAGCGCAGTATCATGGGCTCTTTACCACGCGGCGCGTGGTCTTTAGAGAGTTTAGAGCACTTCAAAGGTCCTGTAGTGCCACCAGGGCCCTCTCTGAAAGACCAGAGGCCCCTTGGACATTCAAAAAAAAAATATATATATATATATATATATCTTCTCTGCACCATCCAGCATGAAGGAGATGTGGTCCGAGCTTCGGAAGCACGCGCTGGGGCCAGGGAAGTCCACGGGCCCAGGTGACGTGCCGGACGCTGCGGCGGCCGACCGCTTCAACACCTACTTCGCCGAGGTGGGAACCCGGATCGCCGAGGAGCTGGCGGAGCGCCGAGACGGGCCGCCGCCGCTGCCCCGCCCGCCCACCGTGTGCGGCGCGGCGTTCACCGTCCGGCCGGCCACGCTGCCGGAGCTCAGCTGCGCCCTGAGGCGGATGAGCGGCTCCAGAGCGGTCGGCAGCGACGGCGTGTCTCTGCAGCTGCTCAGGCGCTGCTTCGCGGCGGTGGGCCCGCACCTGCTGCGCATCGTCAACGCCTCCATCATCACCGGGAAGGTGCCATCCCTGTGGAAGCACGC
>JAXIVJ010011110.1:0-44717 GCA_036785665.1 Chirona hameri
GTAGGTAGGTATATGAGCTCTGGCCTCTGGAGCTCAGCTCCAGTATTTCTTCCCAGGAGTTCCAGCCGCTCCACTAGTGTCTGATTTACGAATGCACCTCTGGTGAAAATATGTGTCTTCTTCATACTTTGTGTCCCTTTTTTTGTTGTGTTTGTAGGGACAAATATAACTTAAAATACAATGTAATCATTATGTTTCAAAGAGCATAATGGTGACCAGATATGATATGACCAGATGTAGTTGAGTATAGAAGGTATGCACAGAGTTAACAAAAACAAATATTATATTTATATATAATTGTTATTGCCAAGGTCATTTGAAATTACTAGCTTGGGATGGCTACTTTGGCCTCAGGTCATATCCAGACTCAAGTAATTTCAGGTACCAATTTTTAATCTGGAGCCCATTTTGCACCATGCTTACTTATCCAGGTGCATTTCATGGGTGCTATGAGCAGAGGTCTAAAAAATAGTCTTTCCAACTATAGTCAAGGTCAGACTCAACATGAACTATGCTACACAAATGTTTGAAAGCGACAGAAGAGGTAAAATTGGGTTTGTCTGGTCTTTACCCCATGGTGGAATACTTAAGATCTTCTTGCTGACTGCTGTAAAACATTTTGTTTTCACAGACACACGATTTCTGATCATTAAATTAACTTTTTTATGAGTAAATGACTTTTTAAATAATCAAGAGACAGGAAGATGAAACGGCAGACTACGCTTTTTGACTTCTGTGCCAAAAAGAGAGCAGTGAGAGGTAAGCACCGACCAAGGTTACTACAGCTATGTACAGCCGGTCTCATAATGATCTTCCCTTGCCACCACGTGGCGCTACGGTCGCGATAGGCACAGAAATAATGGTTTCCCCACCGTAGGTTGGTACCCATTGTGTCTGTCTGACAGGTGCGTGACCTGGGGAGGGGGAGGGAGTGCGGGGCGTTGTTGGAATGGAATGCGCCGCGACCCGGATGGTGGTCAGGGCCGTCTGTCTCGAGGGTCAAGAGGTCACCTGTCCTGAGCTGGCAGAGATCCAATATTGGAGACTGAGTAACAGTGTTCACCACATCAGCTCAAATAGCTCAGTCGGTGTAGCTGCTTACTTCTAGCGTATTCGTGGGTTCGAACCGCGCTGGCACCGGACGCTTTTACGTGTATTTCTTTCTTAATCATGCCACGTGTCATGTGCAATGCAGAACCCCGAAATTGCGAATGCAAAAGTCCACCTGATGATTCTACACGAAAAAGCAGACAAATGCAGTGGGCCTCGCACTGATATGTTCGAATCACGCCGCTCCGTCCTTCACGCTCCACAAACACACCCGGGCGGGTTTATATCCATTAAGTTAGCGACGATATCTGCGACGACAGTATCTACAACCTTAGGTCCATGAAGCATCGCCAGGTGTGTGGCATCTGACTGGCTTCGTGTTTAAATTTGACTTTGACCTTGAGATCAGGTAAAAATATCGACACTTTATTTTTTGGCTCACGGCAAATTTCTCAATCGTCGCAAGCGGCACGACGGATAGCCATTTCCGAGACATCTGATCTGTGACGACAGTATAGGTCAACTTGAGATACACATATTTGTCGTATTATGGCCCGTGCAGTGTTCTATCAATTGGACACTTAGCGATGCTTCACAGACCAATGGTTTTCTTAAAACTGGTCATCACAGACATCGTCACTAGCTTGACATTCTAGGTCTGCGTATATTTCCAACCACGGTCCGCCACACAGCCTCGCTACACATGCGCATTGTTATTCTCCAATCGGCCTGTGTGGGTCAGACCAGGACGGAGCGGTGCAGATTCCGCCAAGTATCGGCCGGCATCGAGCGTGCTGTCAAACCGGTCCGGCCCCGCCACGGTGCGGGATTCAGCCAGCTATCGTTTTGCCTACCGTGGGAGACCCAGAGCTAGGGAAGCTCATTTTGGGACCGACTGTACAGCCAATTACATTTTTCGGGGCCACCGCCACTCACAAAGCCTGTCAACGCTATAGACCGATGACACCCAAAAATAGTAAATTACCTAGGTATAACACTTACACTGGCTGTACCTACTTCGCTTGGTTTGCGCAGCTATGGACCAGCTACTCCGATGATAGCTCGTTTGTTAAGGCGTCTACTGGCTATTGAACTACCACGAGGGTCAACTATCCAAGTGTGCTAAAAATCACATTGGTCTGTTCCATCTATCCTCCCTTAATCCATCAAAGTTGTGTCTGTTCCCCGCTTCCTTTACAGCTCCAGCTCCTGCCTCCGAGCCAGCTCAGGCCACCAGGTCCGGCTCAGCTCCAGCTCAGGCCACCAGGTCCGGCTCAGCTCCAGCTCAGGCCACCGGGTCCGGCTCAGCTCCAGCTCAGGCCACCGGGTCCGGCTCAGCTCCAGCTCAGGCCACCGGGTCCGGCTCAGCTCTAGCTCAGGCCACCGGGTCCGGCTCAGCTCCAGCTCAGGCCACCGGGTCCGGCTCAGCTCCAGCTCAGGCCACCGGGTCCGGCTCAGCTCCAGCTCAGGCCACCGGGTCCGGCTCAGCTCCAGCTCAGGCCACCGGGTCCGGCTCAGCTCCAGCTCAGGCCACCAGGTCCGGCTCAGCTCCAGCTCAGGCCACCGGGTCCGGCTCAGCTCCAGCTCAGGCCACCGGGTCCGGCTCAGCTCCAGCTCAGGCCACCGGGTCCGGCTCAGCTCCAGCTCAGGCCACCGGGTCCGGCTCAGCTCCAGCTCAGGCCACCGGGTCCGGCTCAGCTCCAGCTCAGGCCACCAGGTCCGGCTCAGCTCCTGCTCATACCGCCCATCCAAACGTCTCAGCAAAGGACTTCGGTTTTTTGATAGGCGAGAAGATCACTGATGATCAGAGGTTTGCCGGCCTAACGGACAGATGGCGCCCGCGTGTGAGAACGGATATCCCCGCGTCCTACCACACCAAAAAGGAGAGGGGTAAAGACGTCACACGCCCTCGTCGAGTGACGTTAGACCAACTGAACACCCTCCCGTGGCTGGCAATATCGAGATTGGGGGAGCACACGGGTGCATGGTGCAGTGTGTGCGTGCTGTTCGGTGGGTCCAAGGAAACCGATGGCTGGCAAACGAAAGACGGCCAGCGTCTTGGTAGACTAGTGAACAAGCCCCTCGCGGACTTTTCCGACCTAACCGGACAAGCCGGCGCGCTCGAACAGCACGGCAGGCACCCTTACCACCTGACCAACATGACCAGAGCAGCTGAGTTCCAGCAGAGGTACCAGCGACCAGAGTACGACGTATCCGTCCAGGTCGAGACTGCCAGTCAGCGTGAGGTAGAGAGGAATCGTCGTGTTCTGACAGCCATCGTGGACACCATCAAACTCGCGGCCGCACATAATATGTCCCTGCGCGGGCATCGAGACGACGGGCGAATCGACCCAAGCTGCACCTTCCAGGCAGACAACGACGGTAATTTCCGTGCTTTGCTGCGATTCCGCGTGCAGTCGGGAGACGCCGTCCTGCAAAAGCACCTGGCAGATGCGGCCGGCAACGCCTTGTACACGAGTAAGAGTGTCCAGAACGCCATCCTTCAAGATATGGCGGCGATGGTAAAGAGGAAGGTTGCCTCCAAGGTGACCGAGTCAGGCGTGTGGGCGATCATGGCGGACGAGACAACGGACTGCGCCAACAGAGAGCAGCTCGCACTAGTCGTGCGATACGTCGACCAGCATGATGGCGAGCTGGTGGTCCGCGAGGATCCCATCGGACTCATTGACGTGTTCGCGGTGCTCCGCCAGTCAGCCCAGAACGCGGAGGAGCTGCGGATGTCAGGCGCGAACCTGGCGAAAGTCATGCGCGAAGGGCTGACCGAGCTCCGGCTCGACACTCAACTGCTTGTCGGGCAGTGCTACGATGGGGCAGCAGGTATGTCCAGCCAGAGGGTTGGGGTATCTGCCCAGATTCAGGCTGACGCCCTGCTAGCGCTTTATTTCCACTGTGCGGCCCACGCGCTCAACCTGTCCACCTCACTAATGGATCAGGTGCGCATCGTCGCTAACGCTACTGGAACCATGGAACAGGCCGTGGTGTTCATCACGGACGGCGCCAAACGCGGAGAGCTGCTGCGCCACGCGCAGGACGAGAAGCTGGAGGACGGGAAGGAGCAGAAGTTGGTGAAACTCTGCAAGACCCGCTTCATCGAGCGCCACGTGGCCATCGAACGCTTCGTGGAACAGCTCCCGGCCATCCACCTGGCCCTGCAGCTGATGACGGCCTGGCAGGACCGCCGCACCAGCTCCAAGGCCGTGATCATGCTCGACGCAATCGCCAAGATTCAGTTCTTGGTAGGCCTGGCAGTGGCACAGCGCCTGGCGGGGATCCTGCGTCCCCTGGCGCTGGCACTGCAGGTGAAGGGTGCTGATCTCACCGCCTCCCTGGAGCTGGCCGACACGGTGACGACACTCCTCCTGGACATCCGAGAGAACGACGAAGAGTTCGCGGCCATCTGGGGAGAGGTCACCACCCAGGCTGCCAGGCTCGAGGTAGAGGTCAAGAAACCTCGCCTGCCGGGACGATGCACCCACCGTGACAACGCCGGGGGATCTGTCTGTGCAGGCCTTCTTCCGAGTTAATGTGTTTAACCCCGCCGTCGACGGTGTGCGTGAGAACATGAAGTCGCGTTTCGGTGAGCACCCACGGAAGGCGTTCAAGCTCGGTCAGCTCCTGCGGAAGAAGGTGAAAAAGCCAGTTGGAGTGAGCTGGAGCCGGTGTGGGCTGAGTACTGCAGCCTGCTGGACTGCACCGAGGCCCAGCTCAAGCACGAGTTTGAGGTGTGGGCGGTGCTGTGGAGGAGGAGGCCGGACGTCGGCGCTCCAGTCACTGCGATAGGGACCCTGAACGAGTGCAGTGTGGAGGTGTTCCCTCACATTCACAAGCTGCTCCGAGTCCCGGCCGTGCTTCCGGCATCAACGGCAGAGGCCGAGCGATTATTCTCCAAGGTGACTCGCACTCTCACTGCCCTACGGGCTACGATGACTGAAGACCGTCTCGAGGCGCTGGTTCTTCTCCAGGCCCACCGCGACAGCCTGCCTGCCACCAGCGACGTGATCGACGTCTTCGCAGCGTCGGGCGCCCGGCGTCTGGAGATGAGGCAAAAGCTCCAGTGATAAACGGTGAGGCGATAAACGTATGCAGCGCTGCTTTCTTAGGTTTGCTACTTGGCCGCCTAGCGACTCGTAGTTACTCGACTGCCGATCTATAAGTTATATACCCGATATATATGGTTTTAAGGCTGAACGAATATTTTCTGATTGGAATACGTAACGTAATTTAAGAGAAATTATAATGCGCAGTTGGTTGTATCAAGACGCACGAATCCCCAAAAAGTGATCTACAGAATAATTATATTGTCACTTGGAATGTTTTTCAAGCAACCAGAACGATTCCGTGAACCTTGAAATCGAGAAATATTGCGCGGCTTTAACTACAACAACTTACAGCCGGCGGCGGGGCAGGCTGAGCCGACAGCTGCCGACGGCGTCATCTACCGTACACAGAATACTGCCCTGCTGGACGACCCGGAACTGCGAGAGCTGCGCGGCCGAGGGACCGGCGGCGCGGGATGTAGATCTGCAACAGAGTCTCCTGGAGCGGCTGACCGGGGCGACCCGCTGACGACTGCCGCGCCATCGAGCACGAGCTTAGCATCGAGCTTAGGCTGGCATCGGTGGCCATATGGCCAGCCATGCGAGCACGGATAGTGAGCGAAACTGTTCCGTCGTTCCATTTGTTTCGTGTAATCAAGCTGTTTCTTTTTTTTGCCGTACCGTTTCTGTTGTGGTCCGTTTCCGACTTCAGTGTGTTCCAGCTCGATGTTGTATCGCACTGTACCGACCATTTAGCTTAGTTGTGTGATCCTATTCCGCATCACAAGGCGGGAAGAGCGTTCTAGCGAGCGTCACTTAGCAGTTAGCCAGGAGAAGTCACTTTGTGTTCATACGATAGTACAAATAATCCAGCTTTGCTGCGTGGTCGTATCCCGTATCACAAGGCGGGAAGGGTGTTATAAGTGAGCGTTACTTAGCAGTTAGCATGGCCAGGAGAAGTCACTTTGTGTTCATACGTGATACGATAGTACAAATAATCCAGCTTTGCTGCGTGGTCGTATCCCGTATCACAAGGCGGGAAGGGTGTTATACGTGAGCGTTACTTAGCAGTTAGCATGGCCAGGAGAAGTCACTTTGTGTTCATACGATAGTACAAATAATCAAGCTTTGCTGCGTGGTCGTATTCTGCATCACAAGGCGGGAAGGGTGTTATAAGTGAGCGTTACTTAGCAGTTAGCATTGCCAGGAGAAGTCACTTTGTGTTCATACGTGATACGATAGTATAAATAATCGGGCTTTGCTGCGTGGTTGTATTCCGCATCACAAGACGGGAAGGGTGTTGTGGTGAGCGTTGCTTAGCAGTTAGCATGGCCAGAAGTCACTTTGTGTTCATACGATAGTACAAATATATTTGCATTACTCTTTTTATTTGAAAATGTCTATTGTGATCTGTGGATTCGAATACCAAAACAATGTGATCAACCCTGAACCCAAGTCCGCAAAATGGAGAAAATGGGGGTACCTTGTAGGCCATATGGCGGCCCCTGGGGCTCAGGACCCGGAGGCCCCAGTGAAATTAGCCCCCCCCCCCCCCATATTGGGAGGCTGGATCCGCCAGTGGTTGAAGGTGAACTATTTCCTTTAAAGGGAAATATTGACCTTTTTCCACAAAAATGGAGTTAGCACTTGAAATCGCCAGACGAGACCAAAATATTTTGTAAATTCATCACATTTTGCATGAAAACTTTCCTACCGAAAGATATTTCAAGTTAAAGTTGATAAGCGTTCCACACTTTTAACGACCGGTACTTGCAAGTACTTTTGGTCCTCATCAAACTGCGGGCTTTTCCCGTATTGTTTTTTTTACGCAATGGAGTGGAAAATATATTGTGCGTTCTGCTTGTTGTGATGTCCGGCGATTTTCTAAAACTAACAGCGATTGGAAAAAGTGGCAATAAAATCGGAAGCTCATCGATGCACATCAACGGCGGCATAGTTAGTGGTTGCGACCCTCAATTTTTGCAAATCGATTCATTTGTTTTCAACATTAGGAGTATTGTATGATTTGTCTGTGGCGGTATATAACACTATGCTTTATATTATAATGAAAAATAATAATTTTCCCCCAAATAACTAACAAACAATAACACAAAACTGGCAATTAAATCGGAAGCTCATCGATGCACATTGACGGCGAGCTATTTAGCGTCGGCGATTTGTTTACAAAGTCACTGTCATGCTTCTCGGCGCACTTAACCATTGTGGCGAGTTGTTCCTGATTAGTATACCCAAGTCCCGTAGCAGGCTTTGTTAATGACGTCACTGGTGCCATTCTTGTGTAGCATTGCAAAATATATCTGATTTTGAGTTGAAAGCTAATTAAAGACTTATTCAAATTATTGTTTTTAAGTTTGAATTTTCTTGTTAATCATTATAAAAGGTATTGTATCACTGTATTTCATAGTAGTTGACACTTCAGCAACTTGTGACGTAATAATATTGTATCCAATATGCATTTCCCTCCGCTTTTGCTATTGTGGCGCAGTGCCGAGTGCTTTGCGAATACTAGCTTGCCTGGGGTTCAATTCATTCCGCCCTTATTTTATTCGAGTTGGTATAGTTTGCATGTTGTTGTCATCCATGACTTATACTGATAGTCGGTCATGCATCACGGATGCTTCACGGATTGCTTCACGGATCAGAGCGCTGCTCGAACGCACGCTAGTAGCGCTTTCGTTCTCCATGGCAACCAGGCGTAAGCCAATGAAAAGCCAGAACGTATTCCCTTTCTGGCTTTTGATTGGCTGACGCCTGGTTGCCATAGAGAACGAAAGCGCTACTAGCGCTACTAGCGTGTGTCCGAGCAGCGCTCAGTTTGATCGGAAACGTCACAGAGCCTCCAAAAATGCCGCACTCGATGTAAACAATGGTAGGGAAGGACGAATTTGTCAATGACCTTCATGAAGTACACAAGGTACTTGTTTTGTATTTTTTCCAAACTTACAACTTTGAATTTGGGAATAATTTTATTTAATTCTTAAATTTAAATAAAATAATTTTAAAACCATAACGGTAGCCTAAGAAATTGTTGCTAACAAAATCAAAAGGTCATTATTTCCCTTTAAAGGGAGTGTGCCTACTGTTTTGAACTGTCAAAATTATTTTTCCTACGATAAGTAGCTATTGTTGTGATGGTTGGATACAACGAAATTTACATCTGGAGCCCCTTTAGTTGAATTTTCACTTATATTGTTTTTACTTATTTTTCGTTTCGATATCGAAAAAACGATCCCCACTACGGTGAAGGTAATCAGAGGTAACAAATTGTTACGTGAACGACGCACCTAAGACAAAATACAGTCCGATCGTTTCGCCCAGGCCAGCGGGGTCCGCTCCGCCTATTTAACATGGGGAAAAAGGGCGACAAATATTAGCAACGTCCGCAGCTTGATCTTGTTCACGCATCTGCGCATGAGCCAGGTTTTGCTGCCAACAGCTTTTTGGCCAATCAACGTCTGACACTCTCCACGCTCATTGGTCGACGGTTGATGACGAGGATGAGGGTCAGAATAGCCGAACATCATTTGCTTACGTAACGTTAATTGCATGGCGCCGAGTGGAGGGCATGGGTGTCTAGGAGCTTTTCGAGGATTTTTCCTAGTTTGAGAAAACGTTGAGAGTTATACAAATGTATATGTGAAAGGTCAATTAATTCTGATGCGATGTAACGCGACGTATTTACTATTTAGAGACCGCACGGGGCGGGAGAGCACGTACAGCGCCCTGGCGCGTGCGTTGCCAGGCAACTAGAGTTGCAGAATTCTGGTCCCAGCGCCCAGCGCTGGGACCAGACCTGGTCACGGCCGTGACTGAAGCTGTGACTGGCGAGGCCAGCGCCATAGGGTTAGCATTGCAGCGCCGTGACTAAAGCTGTGACTTGCCAGCTCATGCCGTGGCCGTGACTGGGCTGTGACCAAAGATCTCGGATTTTCTGCACTGGTCTCCACAGGCAAAAACACATTGCGTCTCGCCGCGGCACCCACTAGCGGATCCAGGGGAGGGGGAGGAGGGTATGGCAGCCATGCCCCTCCCCCCGACAAACCTGAAATCGGCGCAAAATTGACACATTTCCTGATATAGAACAAAATCCAAGCAACTTTTACTAAGGAAAGTTTGTTTTAAATCAGCTATCAATGCATAAGCAAGCGAAATTCGATGAGTTTTCAGAATTGTGTGAGACTTTTTGGAATCCCCCAAAAAAACGTTCCCCTCTCCCCACCACCACCGTTCTGGATCCGCCAATGGCGGCGCCTGGTGGGCCGGCGTCGGCTGGAGACGCGGTGAGCGGGCGGGATGGTGTGGTGTGGAGACGCGGGTGGGAAGTGTAATTTTAAACACTTACTTTAAATTGCTTGAATGCATTTGACAATCGACTTATCTAATCAGATTTTCATGAAACTCGTCAAAAAAGATGAGAATATCTATTTTGTGGGTATGCTTTGGCCTTTGCCAAAAACTGTCAGACGTTATCATCGCAAATTGTCAACTGTTATATCAGCAACTTTGTTTGATTTATCAGGTAAGCCTAGTGCAATTTTTCCATAGCCATAATATGGGCCGCATGATTTAAATTCATACTATTTGAGTGTTATCACTGTTTGAGTATTGTATGTGGTGGCTGTCCGGTCTGCCATCGTGAGCCAAAGGACGGTTAACTTTGCCGGCCCAAAATGCAAATAGTTTGAGTCCGATGACAATTTTCTCAACGGCATAAGATACATCGTTCAATTTGTGACAGATTGTTATCTTAATTGTAACAATAGGTTGGTAAATGAAGAAATCAGGCGACACACACCGGAGGACTGTGCGCATTGGCGTTTTACGTACGGCGGTCCGGCCGGAATCGCCGGTCAGTGGAATTTGCCGGCCCATAACTTTAAAAAAATTGGGTTGCATTGCGATTTTCCCAAAGTCATCCAATACATCGCTTAATTTGTGGTATATAGACATCTTAAGTGTAACAATCGGCCGGTAAACGAAGTAACCAAGCGGGAAAAAAACGGGGGGAGTACGCGGCCGGCCGGAATCACCGGGCAGCGAACTGTTCCGGCCCATAACTTAAAAAGTTTGAGTTGGATTGCAATTTTCGCAACGGCACCCAATACAACGCTTAATTTGTGGTAGATAGACATCTTAAGTTTACAAATCAGCCGACAAACAAAGGAACTAAGCGACAAAAAAGCGGGAGGGGTCTACGCGTTACCCTACGTAGGCGACTGGCCGGCCGGCCGCGAGACCCTCGCCCAGGCCACGGTAGATAAAATACGTTCCGCCTATTCAATACGTGCGCTTGCGTGGGTTTGGGTTTGGGTTATATATATCGCCTTGGGTTTGGGGATATATCACCTTGGGTTTGGGGTTGGTGCTGGTGGTTGCAGTTTATCTGGGATCGTATAGCTCCTGTTGTATCAAAAGTAATGATTTGGTAAATACTAAAGTGAGATATTGACCTCTTTGACTACAGAAAGCTGTGTAAGTTTATTGAAAACTGTAAAAAGGCCGATTTAGATACATTTTAATTCAGTGTCCTAGCATTGGGAAATTTGGGTGGAAAATGACACCCTATGAATACTATTTTTCCACTCTTTTTCCTGAGTTTTACTGTGAATTTCCCACTCCTTATTTTAAAATGTATTGGATAATTGGAAACCTGATACTGATTTATGGATGTAATGGTAGGGACAGCCTGTGGACGAAAAGACAGGTAAAAATTGGCATAGGTAATAACTAATTTTCGGTGAGCAGGTAATTGGGTGATAAAGCCTGGTACATATGCTTTTTGGTTTAATTTTCCACTCTATACTTATTTTAGTCAGAGTTTTCCACTCCGCACACCAGCTCCAAAGCAATTCTAGGAGCCTGTAATTCAATTTAATTCCATGTTTCTTATTGTTGTGGTAGGTACTAGGTAGGTACCTACCTAGTACCAGTATTAATAATAATACTGGTAGTATCAACAGTAGTATAATCAGTATTAACTGCACCTATGTGCAGTTAATACTGATTTTAATTTAGAATAAGTAAGACATCAATACATGCTACACCTACCTTAGTTAAAAATATAAATTGTGTGAACAAAATTTAATTATACTTTTATCAGAATGGGAATTAGCTACCTTTACTGCAAGTTGGTACCTATAACACTGTAGGTACTAGGTATGGTAAAAGCCCAATCTTCAGACATGTCTTACCTCAGGCTTGTCATGCTATCAGAGTATAGGGGCTACTGGCGCACAGTGTGTCTGTATTGTTAACATTCTGATGGCATAAAAAGTCCAAGGTTATGATGTGTCCGAGGTTACAGCAGTTCACCCTACCAACAGCTATCAATGGTGTTAGCCTGCGTCCATGGTACCAGCTAAAAAGTGATGAGTGTTTTTAACTTTAAAAGGCAAATAAGTTAAGTGAGGAACATGTGTGATTTATGTTAATGGATTTACACATACCTAAATTGGCAATGTAAATGTAAGTTATTTTCAATATAAATTGTCAATATAAGACAATAATGGCCAATCTGATATTTTTGCTGTAACAATGGTTTAATGACCACATACACATGTAGGTATGTTTCCATTTTTATTGATTTGACAAATTCAACATATATATTTAATACTTATACTTACTTATACTTATAAACGTGCAGAATTTAGAAAGGCCACATGGCCTCACTGATCCAAACGATACTGAGCTCCTTAGCAAGATTCACTCCCTCAGTCGTGTATATATTTAAATGTTGATATAACTTAAATGTCATATATGTTTAAATGTTGAAGCAAATGTGAATCAATTAACATATTTTTTTATTCTTTGAATCTGAAAAAAAATATATAAAAAAATCCATGAATCAAATGGTGATTTAATAATTAAGGTCCCAAAGATGAAATGAATTGTGATTGAATCATTAAAAAAGTTGAATCAATAACCAGTCTGCTTATATTGACAATACATATTGTCAGTACAAAATGGCATACAATCACACTACTCCACCACCTATTCAATACATGTAGGTACATATTGCACAAGTTTCGGGTGATGGCTGCAATGGCCTTGGCTGCAGTGCTACTGGTATCATAGAGATGTGATTATATATAAAAAATATAAGCAGTGAGGAAAGATGACTCTTGGATGAAAAACTAAGAAGAGGAGTGCAAGTTTATGGAAAGCTGTAATTTGTAAAGCTGGTAACGCTGACTTAGATGCATTTCAACAGCATGTGTCTATGCCCTATGGTCTTTTTATTGCAATAGGTGGGCACTTACATGAAGTGAATATTAAAAAAATGGACATCTTCAATATATAATTTAATATAATTGGCATTGGAATGGGAGGGGGCGATTTTCCCCATTTCTGGTGATATTTTTTCCCCTTTTTGTGAAAATGGGAAAGCAATATTTCAACAATAGTGTACTTTCCTCGTTTAAGACACCAGTAGCAAAGAACAATGTTACTGTGTTTTTGTGGGAGATTTCTGTCTTCATTCTCCATTGTGGTGGGTTGCTATTTTTTGTCACAGAACAGTGCCAATCTTATATTGTGTTCAGTATTCACCAGTGGCGTAGCCAAGGGGGGGGCAAAGGGGCCATGCCCCCCCCCCCCCCCCTGGAGGCCAGGCGGGCCCCTCTGGCGACCGAGCGAGGGCCCCCTGGGGCCGAAAGCCCCAGTGTTTTGGATAGTGTCAGGTGCCCGCAAAACGCCTTATGTCGCATAAAGAACGTCCACGAACAAATCTAACACGAATAAATAACAGCATTTAAGAGCTGGTATTTATTTTGAGGGCCCCTCAGGCCTTCCCAGGGCCTCTAATTCCTTTCGAGGGCCCCTCAGACATTTCGAGGGCCCCCTCAGGCATTTCGAGGGCCCCTCAGGCATTTCGAGGGCCCCTCAGGCATTTCGAGGGCCCCTTAGTCCAGGCACGTAGCCAGGATTTCGTCCAGGGTGTGTGTGGGGGGGGGGGGGGGCGGCGCCTCGAAAGGGCCCCTTCCCGAGCGTTACCCCCCCCCCCCCCCAAAAAAAAAAAGGATATGAAAAACTCTACGGATTTCGGCCACTTTATTTTGTGAGGTTCAACTTTCCAGGGGCCCTCTGATCTGTCCAGGGGCCCTCTGGTCTGTCCAGGGGCCCTCTGGTCTGTCCAGGGGCCCTCCAGCCTGCTCAGGGGCCTTCCGAGCTGGCCAGGGACTGCACTGGCTGCTTTTTCACCCTGCCGACATCCTCAGGGGCCTCTCCGACCTGCCCAGGGGTCCTTCTGTGCTGGCCAGAGGCCCATTCGACGTAATCAGGGGCCATCTGACCTGCTCAGGGACCCTTTCGGTCTGGTTAGGGGCCCCTTTGACATGCACAGGGGCCCTTTGAACTTCCCAAGGGCCCTCTGGTCTGCCCAGGAGCCCTCCAGCCTTCTAAGGGGCCCTTCCAACCTGGCAAGAGACTGCGCTTTCTGTTTTGTCGCCTTGTCAACATGCTCAGAGGGCCCTTCGACCTGCCCTGGGCCCCTCCGTGCTGACTAGGAGCCCATTCGGCATGTTCAGGGGCCCTTTTGGTCTGGTCAGGGGCCCCTCTGACATGCACAGGGGCCCTTTTAACTTCCCAGAGGCCCTCTGGTGCTGGTCTGTCCAGGGGCCCTCCAGCCTGTTCAGGGGGTCCTTAAGACCTGGCAAGGGACTGCACTGGCTGCTTTGTCGCCCTGCCGACATGCTCAGGGGCCTCTCCGACCTTCCCAGGGGTCCCTCTGTGCTGGCTCGGTGCTCATTCGACGTGTTCAGGGGCCCTTTGACCCGCTCAGGGGCCCTTTCGGCTTGTACAGGGGCCCTTCTGATATGTACAGGGCTCTGCTGAACGTCCAAGGGCCCTCTGGTCTTTCAGAAAGGGCCCTGGTGCCCCTAAAGAACCTCTGAAATGCTCTAAACTCTTAAAGACCACACTTCGCGTAGTCATGAGCGTGGGTCTCGTCGGCCCTTTTCGGTGCGCTGCGCGCTGCGCGCCCGAAAAGGGCCCGCCGGGCCTCCAGGGCGGGGGGGGGGGGGCGGGTAGCCTCCCCCCGCCCCCCCCCCCCCCCCCCCTTGGCTACGTGCCTGCCTCAGGCATACCGAGTTAATGTTATCGACTTTTAAGCGTTGGTTACAAAATGATCTGTCCGACCTCCTATTTCCCTAAATATGGCAGCATTTGGTAGCATAACCAACGAGCTACAATAACAGCGCAAGCCCTCATGTGGATGCGCGTGAAGTTATTGTGACGTTAGGACAAAATGTATTGGGGTCTGGACGTTTGGGAGAAGACGTTTGGGATGGGTGGTGGTGGTGGGGGGGGGGGGGGGCACGGAGGTTTTCTTTAGGGGGAATCCCAAAGTCTCACATTTCTGAAAACTCATCAGATTTTGCTTGCTTATGCATTGATAGCTGATTTAAAACAAACTTTCCTTAGATAAAGTTGCTTATATTTTCTTATCAGGAAATGTGTACATTTTGTGCTGATTTCAGGCAGTTTGATGGGCTTAATGGGATATAAATTTTTACCCCCAAACTCGAACCCTAGATCCGCCAGTGCGTGGGCCCCCAATTGGCTACGAGGGCCCCTCTGATCCCGTTTGCCCCCCCCCCCCCCCCCCCTGGCCGAAATCCTGGCTACGCCCCTGGTATTCACTGCCTTCAGGCTTCCTTGTTGTGTTGTCGGCGCGGTTGTTCCGTAACTCGTTGGCGGGAGGGCGTACTGAGAAGCTGTAATGGAACATCGGTGGTAGCGGCGTTGACTCGCCCAGCCAGGAATGTCACGACAGCCGGACGAGTCTTTGTTTATCGTTCAAAATGATTGTTACGATGAATACATGGTTTTACGCAGCCTTTGCGCCTTTACCGTTGATTTAAGTTACAAGCTTCATTAAATAATGCTTACAATCAAACGAGTGGTTTTCTGAATAAATGGTTTCATGAATCGTTTCTTCTCTTTTATCAATGTTAGTACTACCACATGTAGCGTCAACGTCCCGTTCGATTGACTGACTGTCTAGTAGGACATCACATATCAGCGTCACAACTCAGCTACCTGGTTCGTCACAACTCAGTCCTGGTTCAAACACCGATAAAAACCATGCTTACTTGTTCTGGCTGTATTATGAAACAACAAAGTCAACGGATGAGCCATTCATACATTTTACATTTTAGTAAAAGCAATAGCAACGTAACAATAACAATACCAAACATGACCAATTCCATTCTACACAGCAAATTATGTCACCATTTCACCTTTCCTCCGCACCTTAGAAATGTACAACAAACGAACAAGTACTCCATGTTAATATCAACTGTGCGATATAAGTCAGAGGTCAGAAGTTGTGCCTAATTACAGCCACATACCGAGGTCAGGTCAGAAGTCAGACAGTAACCGTGTATGCCTGCAGGTCATATAGAGACATACAGACACAGGACAGGTCAGATGTCATGCCAGAGGTCAGACCAGCGGTCAGACAGCAGTCGTGTCTCCTACCAGGTAACAGACAGAGGTCATGTCAGATGTCAAACAGCGTCCCCTGCAGGTCCCGCACAGAGTGAGGTCAGGTCAGATGTCATGTCAGAGGTCGGATCAGATGTCATGTCAGAGGTCGGATCAGATGTCATGTCAGAGGTCGGGTCAGATGCCATGCCAGAGGTCGGACCAGCGGTCAGACAGCAGTCGCGTCTCCTACCAGGTCACGCATAGACAGAAATCAGGCCAGATGTCAAACAGCGTCCCCCTGCAGGTCACGCACAGAGTGAGGTCAGGTCCGATGTTATGTCAGAGGTCGGGTCAGAAGTCAGGTCAGAAGTCAACCCGGAGGTCAGGACAAATATCAGGCCAGAGATCATGCAGGAGCTGTGTCTCCAAGCAGGGCACACACAAGATACAGATGCAAGGGCGCTGCCACAATATTTTGAGACGGGGGGGGGGGACAGGCAGGTGTTCTCCCTCTCTACCTCACTTTCATTGGGCTGTTAAAATCCTACTAATTCCCCCCCCCCTCCGGTGGGCGACGCCCCTGCACAGAGTTCAGGCATGTCAGGTCAAACAGCAGCCATTTCTCCCCTTGGGTCACACAGGCAGAGGTCAGATCAGGTCAGACGGCAGCTGTGTCTCCCTGCAAGCCACTCACAGACAGAGGTCAGGTCAGAGGTCAGATGGCAAAAAGCGTCCCCTTGTATGTCACACACAGAGTGAGGTCAGGTCAGAGGTCATGCCAGAGGTCACACCAGCGCGGCGGTCAGACAGCAGTCGCGTCTCCTACCAGGTCACACACAGACAGAGGTCAGGTCAGATGTCAAACAGCGTCCCCCTGCTGGTCACGCACAGAGTGAGGTTAGGTTAGATGGCATGCAGAGGTCGGGTCAGATGTCATGTCAGAGGTCGGGTCAGATGTCATGTCAGAGGTCGGGTCAGATGTTATGTCAGAGGTCGGGTCAGAATTCAGGTCAGAGGTCAACCCGGAGGTCAGGACAAATATCAGGCCAGAGATCATGCAGCAGCTGTGTCTCCAAGCAGGGCACACGCAAGATACAGATACAAGGGCGCTGCCACAATATTTTGAGACGGGGGGGGGGGGCAGGCAGGTGTTCTCCCTCTCTACCTCACTTTCGTTGGGCTGTTAAAATCCTACTAATTTGGGGACCCCCCCCCCCCCCCCCCCCCGGTGGACGACGCCCCTGCACAGAGTTCAGGCATGTCAGGTCAAACAGCAGCCATTTCTCCCCTTGGGTCACACAGGCAGAGGTCAGATCAGGTCAGACCGCAGCTGTGTCTCCCTGCAAGCCACTCACAGATAGAGGTCAGGTCAGAGGTCAGATGGCAAACAGCGTCCCCCTGCATGTCACGACACGCACAGTGAGGTCAGGTCAGATGTCATGTCAGAGGTCGGACCAGATGTCAGACAGTAGCCGTGTCTCCTTCCAGGTCACACACAGCCAGAGGTCAGGTCAGAGGTCAGATGGCAAAAAGCGTTCCCTTGTATGTCACGCACATAGTGAGGTCAGGTCAGATGTCATGCCAGAGGTAAGACAATCGCGGCGGTCAGACAGCAGTCGCGTCTCCTACCAGGTCACACACAGACAGAGGTCAGGTCAGATGTCAAACAGCGTCCCCCTGCAGGTCACGCACATAGTGAGGTTAGGTCAGATGTCATGTCAGAGGTCGGGTCAGATGTCATGGCAGAGGTCGGGTCAGATGACATGTCAGAGGTCGGGTCAGAGGTCAAGCCGGAGGTCGAGTCAGAGGTCAAGCTAGAGGTCGGGTCAGATCAGGCAGCGGTCGTATCTTGAAACAGGGCACACACACATGCAAGGGCGCTGCCACATTTTGAGACGGGGGGGGCAGCTAGGTGTTTGCCCCCCTCCCCCTACCTCACACTCAATGAGCTGTCAAAATCATGCTTATCCATCTGGAGGCAGCCCAGCCCCCCCCCCCCCCCCCCCCAGGGGGCGACGCCCCTGCATAGAGCTCAGGCATGTCAGAGGTCAAACAGCAGCCATTTCTCCCCTTGGGCCACACAGGCAGAGGTCAGATCGGCGGTCAGACGGCAACCGTGTCTCCCTGCAAGCCACACACAGGTCAGCCGTCAAGTTACAGGTCAGATAGCAACCGCGTCTCCCTGCAGGCCATACACTGAGGTCAGATCAGAGGTCAGACAGTAACAGTGTCTTCCTGCAGGCCACACACACAGACAGAGATCAGGTCGCTCCTATTCAGCCGCGCCGGCCGGTCGCGCGCGCCCAACAACTGCAGCTGTCCCGTGACACCCAGCACGTGTGTGCCGCTCCTTTTCCGCCGAGCTTCACTGCTGCCACTGGTTACCAGAGCTGATGGAGCGTCTGCAGGCTCCGGAGCCATGTCAGGAAGGTGCTAGAAAGGCAATGTCACTCAGGTCATGAAATGTGGAAATGTGAATGATATAATGCCATTAGATACTGAATGATGTATTTTACAATTTACTCGATTATTCATTATGTTAGAGTAACTCAAATCACATGAATAGACATAAACGGTATCAGGAAATATTAAGTCGTGCTATGCTTGGACAAAAGACCACTGGAACCCAGTATGTACCAGTAGTGTACTTTGAAATGCTTGAGAAATATGCATTTGTAAGCAGTAATACTGAAGCAAAATTACACAGACATATTTGATTTCACTTCTTCTTGTACTTCTCGCCAACACACTTGCATACAACACTGGAAAACCTCTCATGCTAGTTAGCGGCGGATCCAGGAAAGAAAATGGGGGTGGGGGGCGGGGGCACATCAGACGCCAACGGGCCCACGAGCTGCAAGGGCCCTCCAAGCATTTTTGCCCATCTGAAAGGGCCTGCAGTCGGTCCAAGTGTATTTTCAGGTATGAGAAGGCCCTTGTCAAGCCTGAGAGGGCCTATACCAGTCTTGTAGGGCCCTTGCAAGACTTGAGAGCGCCCTATGCTGGCCTGAGAGGACCACCAGCACGTGCAGACCTGGGAAGGGCCCTCTCAAACCAGCTTTGTGCTCCCTTAGCCTGGTAAGGGCCCCTTGGACTGTCGTAAGGCCTCCAAGCTTGGTAAATGCCCTCTCCGGCCCAGCGAGGGCCCTTTCAGACCAGTGGTGGGCCATCAAAGGTCTGGAAAGGGCCTTCTCAGTCATGGCTGTGCCCCGGGCTTGGCAAGGGCCCTCAGGTCCTCAGCAGACACGGTTGGACCCAGGCCCAACCGTCCACAGAGGGGGCCATCCTCACACGTTTTGTGGGGCATGTGTCCCATTGCCCCCTGGATCCGCCCCTGATGCTAATCAATAAAGTGTAAACTAAATTTGGCCCAAATGGTAAGCAGTTACAATGATTTTCAAAGAAATTGGTGCTCCAAAGTGTGTGTATTCCTTCACAAGGCAAAGTTTATAAAAGTTAAGCACCTACTTTAATACACAAGCGGTAAGGATCAACACGTACCAGTGATGGGATGGCAGACTTCTTCAACTTAACATGTGAGCCTGACTCATAATCATGAGCCGCAAAGTGCCTGAAGCACACACGCATTGCCTCCTTCAGTCTGCATGCTCCCATCGAGGCATCCAACAGCTGGCTGTCTGCCCTGGCACCCTGAAATACAGAACATATATAAATGCACATTTTTTCATGCATTGATTTAATCAATTCACAACAAAATTGTTCCATGAATTGAAAAGTGATTTAATCATTCAGGTTCCAAAATGAATTGTGATTGAATCGTGCCAAAAAAGTTAAATCAGTAACCAGTCTGGACTGATCAAAGCCCCTTTTTGTCTTCAAAAGTCAAAAATAATTCAATATATTTATTTATTGATCTATCAGAAATAGCCGTTACAAAACAATTATAATATCTAATAGCTCTCTTTTGAAGATGAGCGTTGAGGCAAAAATAATTATAAAACTGAAGCGTTACACTAATGATATAACACAACATGACAATGACATAATTACACTAATGACATACGGGACGAGTTTCTGTTCAGTTTCAGATTTTAGTTCAGTAATTCACCTCCTCAGTTAATGGTGTTCTTGAGGTCCATAACAAAGGAAGAGGGTATTATTACGACAGACAGAAAAGCGCACCAGTAATACCAAAACTATGTCACCAAAAACTATACATAATCAAACCTGACCTAACCTTTACAGCAATTACGGTCATAGGGACCCATGTTTAGAACGCTCCACTCGCATTCGCTCGCTGTGCTGTGGAACCCACTGAGTGGGCATCGCCCCCCTGGACCCCCACCCCAGACCATCTTGTAGACAGACAGTATAAAGGATTCTTCATGGCTCCGAGTGGAAGATAATAATATATTTTCCAAGCGTGTGACTGAAAAACCGAGCAACGAAGGAGCGAGGTTTTTCAGGAACACACAGAAATATGTTGTATCTTCCACAAGGCAGACATGAAGAATTCCATATCTTTTAAGTAGAGGTTGATTCAGTCTAGTTCAGTTCAGTACTTGATTTTTAGTCAGAACTCACATGACCTTATCAAAAGTCAAAAATAATTCAATATTATCTCAGAGGGATGCAAAGATAACACATTATTTCACTTTATCATTGAATGTGTGTTAAACCTTTTCATCTTTGCATCTCAGCAAAGTGCAAAGATACAAATATTCCAGCACTGCAGACCCAATGGAAAATCAACCTCTACAAGAAAGATAACCCACTGTTCAGTATGTCATAATATTAGTCAGCAGACTACTCTTCTACTATTAAGGACCTCAAGAACACCATAAACTGGGGAGGTGAATTACTGAACTAATACCAGAGTTTCAATCATAGTCTATTTTCAGGTTACAAATCTGATTAGTTGCAGTTCTGTCTATTTCTCATGTAAATGTTACTAATTAATTGGAAAATACTTAAAAATACCTACCAAACATTTTTAAATTATGAACCATTGGTTTTTCATATTTATTGTGTTAAGAATCCGAATCAGGTTACTGAATAACCTGAAGACGGCCTATGCCAATGACGAATATCGACTTACCTTGACCTAATATTTAAAATACATTATAATAGCCAAAAAGCTTTGGTGTTCAATAATTATTTTTATTCAAACTACTATCAGTCAAAACCGTATGTCAACACGTACCGGTGGGCGGTGCAGCGATCGAGAAGCTTCTTCGTAGTCATATGCACGATGTTTGTTTATACAGCCTTGATCTACAACCACGGACGCAGCACTGATTCGGCATTTCCACAAATGACCGTTATCGTTCGTTTGAAGATTTGTCAACGCATCAGCCAGAATTGTCAAGTTACTGGAAGGACAATACCAATTACCAAACTAAAACCACGATAACACAACTACCAAAGATACGAACGAGAGAGCTCGCACTAAAAGCTGGAGTTTTAGCAGCTTCAGGCCGCCAGGGACCGCTAGTGAGCCAGGGTAAACACCATGGCTCACTAGCGGTCCCTGGCGGCCAATTGCTGCGAAAACTCCAGCTTTTAGTGCGAGCCCGAACATCGCATACAAATTAATAACCAGTCTGGTTCAATGTAAACAAACCGTCGAAAAGCATGATGGCCGCCCATGGGTTCTGTTGTTCGGCAGCTGCTATCAGCACGCACGAGCTGTTTGTTCGAATTGCTATTGGCCTGTGATAACGATATGCTAGCGGTATAATCGATAGTTGCAGTGCTTTTAGTAGTGGGACGCCATCTAGAGTCTACCCGATAACTTTTTGCTCCCAAGCAAATTCCTGGAGTCTTTGGATATCTCAGCAACTAGGGTGAATCTGGAGAAATGAAGTAATGGTTCAATTCAGAAAATTGTGTTCTATAGACCAGTGTCAATACCCCCAACTAAGCGACGTGAGTAGGCACACTCCCTTTAAGCGGCATCTGTAGTTCCGAGCTGGGAAAACACAGCCAACAATATGTGTGTAATTCACGTGCCTTTGTACATAGGGAACCTCCATTCCGGAGAAATTCGTTAAATTACAAGTTCGTTAAAGGGAAATAATGACCTTTTGATTTTGTTAGCAACAATTGCTTAGGCTACCGTTATGGTTTTAAAATTAGTTTATTTAAATTTAAGAATTAAATAAAATTATTCCAAAATTCAAAATTGTAAGTTTGGAAAAAATACAAAACAAGTACCTTGTGTACTTCATGAAGGTCATTGACAAATTAGTCCTTCCCTACCATTGTTTACATCAAGTGCGGCATTTTTGGAGGCTCTGTGACGTTTCCGATCAAACTGAGCGCTGCTCGGACACACGCTAGTAGCGCTAGTAGCGCTTTCGTTCTCCATGGCAACCAGGCGTCAGCCAATCAAAAGCCAGAAAGGGAATACGTTCTGGCTTTTCATTGGCTCACGCCTGGTTGCCATGGAGAACGAAAGCGCTACTAGTGTGCGTTCGAGCAGCGTTCTGATCCGTGAAGCAATCCGTGAAGCATCCGTGATGCATGACTGACTATCAGTATAAGTCATGAATAACAACAACATGCAAACTATGCCAACTCGAATAAAATAAGGGCGGAATGAATTGAACCCCAGGCAAGCTAGTATTCGCAAAGCACTCGGCACTGCGCCACAATAGAAAAAGGCGAGGGAAATGCATATTGGATACAATATTATTACGTCACAAGTTTCTGAAGTGTCAACTACTATGAAATACAGTGATAAAATACCTTTAATAATGATTAACAAGAAAATTCAAACTTAAAAACAATAATTTGAATAAGTCTTTAATTAGCTTTCAACTCAAAATCAGATATATTTTGCAATGCCACACAAGAATGGCACCAGTGACGTCATTAACAAAGCCTGCTACGGGACTTGGGTATACTAATCAGGAACAACTCGCCACAATGGTTAAGTGCGCCGAGAAGCATGCCAATGACTTTGTAAACAAATCGCCGACGCTAAATAGGTCGCCGTCGATGTGCATCGATGAGCTTCCGATTTAATTGCCAGTTTTGTGTTATTGTTTGAAAGTTTTTGGGGAAAAAATATTATTTGTCATGATAATATACAGCATAGTGTTATATACAGCCACAGACAAATTATACAATACTCCTAATGTTGAAAACAAATGAATCGATTTTCATAAATTGAGGGTCGCAACCACTAACTATGCCGCCGTTGATGTGCATCGATGAACTTCCGACTTTATTGCCACTTTTTCCAATCGCTGTTAGTTTTAGAAGATCGCCGGGCATATAATCACAACAAGCAGAACGCACAATATATTTTCCACTCCATTGCGTAAAAAAAACAATACGGGAAAAGCCCGCAGTTTGATGAGGACCAAAAGTACTTGCAAGTACCGGTCGTTAAAAGTGTGGAACGCTTATCAACTTTAACTTGAAATATCTTTCGGTAGGAAAGTTTTCATGCAAAATGTGATGAATTTACACTATATTTTGGTCTCGTCTGGCGATTTCAAGTGCTAACTCCATTTTTTGTGGAAAAAGGTCATTATTTCCCTTTAAAGGGAAATAATGACCTTTGGATTTTGTTAGCAACAATTTCTTAGGCTACTCTTATGGTTTTACAATTATTTTATTTAAATTTAAGAATTAAATAAAACTATTCCCAAATTCAAAGTTGTAAGTTTGGAAAAAATACAAAACAAGTACCTTGTGTACTTCATGAAGGTCATTGACAAATTCGTCCTTCCCTACCATTGTTTACATCGAGTGCGGCATTTTTTGGAGGCTCTGTGACGCTTCCGATCAAACTGAGCGCTGCTCGGACACACGCTAGTAGCGCTTTCGTTCTCAATGGCAACCAGGCGTCAGCCAATCAAAAGCCAGAAAGGGAATACGTTCTGGCTTTTCATTGGCTCACGCCTGGTTGCCATGGAGAACGAAAGCGCTACTAGCGCTACTAGCGTGCGTTCGAGCAGTGCTCTGATCCGTGAAGCAATCTGTGAAGCATCCGTGATGCATGACTGACTATCAGTATAAGTCATGAATAACAACAACATTCAAACTATACCAACTCGAATAAAATAAGGGCGAAATGAATTGAACACCAGGCAAGCTAGTACTCGCAAAGCACTCGGCACTGCGCCACAATAGTAAAAGGTGAGGGAAATGCATATTGGATACAATATTATTACGTCACAAGTTTCTGAAGTGTCAACTACTATGAAATACAGTGATAACATACCTTTAATAATGATTAACAAGAAAATTCAAACTTAAAAACAATCATTTGAATAATTCTTTAATTAGCTTTCAACTCAAAATCAGATATATTTTGCAATGCTACACAAGAATGGCACCAGTGACGTCATTAACAAAGCCTGCTACGGGACTTGGGTATACTAATCAGGAACAACTCGCCACAATGGTTAAGTGCGCCGAGAAGCATGACAATGACTTTGCAAACAAATCGCCGACGCTAAATAGGTCGCCGTCAATGTGCATCGATGAGCTTCCGATTTAATTGCCAGTTTTGTGTTATTGTTTGTTAGTTTTTTTGGATTTATTTTTATTTTTTCATGATAATATAAAGCATAGTGTTATATATAGCCACAGACAAATTATACAATACTCCTAATGTTGAAAACAAATGAATCGATTTTCACAAATTGAGGGTTGCAACCACTAACTATGCCTCCGTTGATGTGCATCAATGAGCTTCCGATTTTATTGCCACTTTTTCCAATCGCTGTTAGTTTTACAAGCTCGCCGGGCATATAATCACAACAAGCAGAACGCACAATATATTTTCCACTCCATTGCGTAAAAAAACAATACGGGAAAAGCCCGCACTTTGATGAGGACCAAAAGTACTTGCAAGTATCGGTCGTTAAAAGTGTGGAACGCTTATCAACGTTAACTTGAAATATCTTTCGGTAGGAAAGTTTTCATGCAAAATGTGATGAATTTACAATATATTTTGGTCTCGTCTGGCGATTTCAAGTGCTAACTCCATTTTTGTGGAAAAAGGTCATTATTTCCCTTTAAATAGCTATAGCTGTGTCTGAGATGGTTTGGTTGGAGTTCGAGATGGATTGGGGTGAAGTAAAAAAAAAGTTGTGGAAAGTAAAAAAAAGTCAAAAAGTAAAAGTCGAAAAAGTCGAAAAAGTCGAAAAAGTCGAAAAAGTCGAGCCCCGCAAGCCCCGCAAGTCCCCCAAACCCCAAAGCCCGCCAAGCCCGCCAAGTAAAAAATACAAATATCCATCCATCTATCGGGATTGCAAATCTATGGGATTGCGACGCAGAGCGAGCACAAGGCTTTGCCCTAGGCCCTCCTTAGGCCCTCCTTGCCACGCTGAACACGAAAAACGTAAGATTAGCCTGGAACACGGGGTACTTTCAGAGTTATATATTTGTTTAAGTTTTGAATGTCTGTCTTCCTTTATTTTGAAACGACTGCGCAGGAATTGGAAGTTTTCCGCGTCAAGTTAGCCAGATATTCAGCTGACAGACATTCAAAACTTAAAACGTTATAACTTTAAAAGTAGCCCGTATTCCAGGATAATTTTACGTTTTTCGTGTTTAGCGTGGCAAGGAGGACCTACCTGTCAAGTTTCAGGCAATTTTGAGGCGACGGGCCTCAAAATTATAGATTGGGCAATATCAATCAGCTGCTAATTTTACGTACGTCTTTTATTATTCCTAAAAGGCAGGGTATTAACCCTCGCCCTACGGGGGGGGGGGGGGCCTGACAGAACCCTGAGGGTTTTCTTGAATAACTTTTACACATGCAATGCATCTTGCTGAAATTTTTGGTAGTTGAGTTTTACAACAATTATACGTAGGCTGTAGAACTTTAATTGAAATTGGTTGAGTAGTGTTGGAGATAATCATGTTTTGATGACGTCATGTTGGTAAAAAATGATAAATATTTGCAAAATCGTAGAAAACAGAGTTTTGAAACAAATTGCAAACACAATTCACCAAAGATACAAAATAGCATTCTCTTTAAAATGGCGATCTCGGATTTGCAAAATTTTGGGGTTTTGACCCCTAATTGTTTTTTTTAAAATCCCCACAAAATCAAAATTTTCAAAGATATTAGAAAAACCGGAATTGATGTGAGAGTACTGAGTATGGACAATACCCATACCAAATTTCAAAGCAATATCTTCATTTTTGACTGAGTGATAGCTCTCTAAGTGTAAGAAACTGATGACGTCATTTTTTTAATAATTTTTTTTACTTTTTTTTTGACAAGATACGAACAAATAATTACCTTTTTGTATTTCTGAGCCAAACTGGTCTAGGAACATGCCTTTTTATTTACATTTATCAATTTCTAATTTTGAGGTTTTCTGCATGGCAAAATCTCTGTTCCGGACGTGGTAAGTCCGAGGTCATTCACTTGACCTGGAAGGTCACCCGTTGACCTGAAACCTAAAATTCGCATACTGTTAGATTCCTCTCATGACAGGCAACATGCTGGTTCTTACCGCATTGCTCAAAGTTACTTGGTTTGGAAGTTAACAGGGGGGCCTGTCAGACCCCCCCGTAGGGCGAAAGTGAAAAAAGCTCCCGTAGGGAGAGGATTAATCCATCACCGAAATGACCACTTTCTCATTGACTTCCATGTTAAAGCATCACCATTTATTTATCAAGCTTTTATCATAACCTAACCTCACCTCACCTCACCTAACCTCACACCTCACCTCACCTCACCTCACCTCACCTCACCTCACCTCACCTCACCTCACCTCACCTCACCTCACCTAACCCTTGGAGCCAGTTTACATATTTTTAAAGAAGTCCATCGGCCGAAGCCCGAAATCCTCATATGTTGTGACGTTTTGGTGATTTTAAGTCATTTACGGTGATAAAGTTAGTTATTCGGTGATGGGATTAATGTATTGCCTTACTAAAATAATGCTGTTTGGTTCTCGCCTAATTTGTTTGCCCTGTGCATGGGTGGAGAATCCTATAGGGCAGCCCCGGCTGCGGCCGGGACAACCTCAAAGTTGCCTCGGCGGGGCCGGGGCAGCCATTTTTGAGAGACCTTTTTTTGCCAGACCTTAGTTATTATTTAAAAAGAATAAAGAAACGCAAATATAATCCCAGCATAAAAATGCATACTTGGTACGACTATCTGTGAAAAATATGGGTAAAATTGCGCTTTCGGTGAGCTTTCGAAATGGGGGGGGGGGGGTAGTCAAAGGAGGCTGAGCCTTGCCAACTTTGTCTTAGTGAACACCTCGGGCAGGTCAGAAAACTTATATTTTCGGGGGAGGCACAGTTGGGGTCGCTATCTCCGGTCTAAAAGAGGCATATTGTCCGATCTAAAGGGGTGCCGCCGGCACTCACGACTCAAGGGGGCGCCACCTGCACTCGAGAGTGGCACCTTCGGTGTCCAGACGCCCAGGAGAGGCGCCCTCAATCGTGATTCACCCCGCATGTCCATGAAGTTAGCGACGAATTCGGATTCGAATTCAGCGTCGAGTAGCGATTCGCTTCACAATATGGTGACAGATTATATAGCCGTAGCCTTCGCAACCTCACTCCAGGGCCTATTTTAAGGGAAAACAACTGGGGGGCAAAACATTTTTGGGGCATCTCTTGGGGGAAAAAGGTACCCCATTTTTTGATTCCGCGGATTTGGGCCGGTCACCTTATTTTGGTATTCTAGCTTAAGAAATAACTTTTCGAATTCACAACAAAAAGATGTTGACATTTTTCCGGAAAAAAAATTGGGGGGGTCAAAAAACAAAGAATCACAAATCCGATATAGCCATTTCGAAGAGAATGTCATTTCCTTTCTTTTAACGTTTTTTATTTGCAATTCGCTTTGAAACCCTATTTTTACAATTTGTCAAATATGTATTGTTTTTCCACCAAAAATGGCATGACATGACATCATTAAAACGCTATTATCTCCCACAATACTACATTAATTTAATTGAAATTGGGTGAGAACACGTAGAATTGATGCAGTATAAGGCATTGAAAGTTTCACATTGATATCTATCACAGTTGTAAAGTTATTGAGAAAATCCGGGAGGGGGCAGAATCTGCCCCCCCCCCCCTCCCCCAGCAGGGCGCACGTCACCGGGGCTGCTTGAATTGCATCAGGTGCGCTGTTTTGTCTCTATCATTGAAAGCAAGGGATACATCAAAACTTCAAATTCAATAACTTGAGAGCAGAAAAAACTTCCGATTTCATGAAGTTTTCTCCTAAGATCGTTTTGCACGTTCAGTGCAGGGAACGCGCAGGGGAGGGGGCATACTTGTATTGCATGCCCCCCCCCCCCCCCCCAAGATTCCTGTGGGGGGGCATTTGCCCCTGATGTCCGCCCCTGGATCCGCCAGTGCAGGGGCGTAGCTTCTCCAAACAAGTTGGGGGGGGGGGGGCTGAGCTGGAAAAAAAATCGCTTAAAGTAACATTAAAATCCACAAAATACAGATTTCTCCCCGGATTTGACCCACTTCCTCGTCAAAGTTGGGGGGGGATCCCCAGTTGGGAGAGGGAGGCTGAAGTCCCCCCAACTGAATAGGAACCTACACCCCTGCGCCAGTGGGGATCCAGGGGGCGGACATACCCTCCCCCTTAGGTTTTTGGAAATCGCGGAAAACGACGCCATTTCGCTCCGCCATTTTGGTTACAACTGCTTGCCTATCAATTGCCCAAATCCAGTTAATTTGTTTACCTCGGGTCTCCTCAGGTCACGTCACAAGTCAAGTCTAGTGATCCCACCTCCAAAAATGTAAGGTCGTGCCGCAGCCACAGTGTTTGACTGATCAGTTAGATACTCACAGAATTAAATCAGGCCATAAACACCTACAATTCTGCTATTTCGGATGATTTTACATCGGTGACCTAAGGTGAATTCTATTTTGTGACCTCCCAATTATAAGTAGTTGGGGGAAACATGAAAATGCATATAAATCCAAAGGAAATGGCTAAATTTGGACAATTTTCACCGGGGTCCCGCATCTTTTGCAAAATACAAAGATCCAGAGGCGGATCTACGGTTGGGCAAAATGGGCAATTGCCCCCCCCCCCCCAAACCGCCTGAAATCGGCGCAAGATTGACACATTTCCTGATATAGAAGAAAAGCTAAGCAACCTTTACTAAGGAAAGTTAGCTTTAAATCAGCTATCAATGCATAAGCAACCCAAATCCGATGCGTTTTCAGAATTGTGTGAGACTTTTTTTAATCCCCCCCAAAAAAAAAAACGTTCTGGATCCGCCAATGCAAAGATCCATGTGGTATTTTTATCCTGTGACCTCCACGAGGTAAAATCTATTCACTCTGAGGTCATTCCGCATTCGTAATTTTTCTTCCATAACTTTTTTTACCGAACCAGTAAGGCGCCGTAGTTGAACCAGTAACCAACCAGTAAGGCGCCGTACGTGAAGGAAATGTATGGTGAATTCCAACTCGATCAGGGAAGTAGTTTCTGAGATACAAATACGTGGTGCACACGTGCGCACGTGCAGAAGCACCCCACCCCTGACTTGTGGGAAAGTGGCGACTGAGAGATCCCTAACCACACACCAAATTTGAACACAATCTCGGCTCAGCAGTTGTTCCCACCCACTCAAAATTGTGTGGCGACGTTCCTGATCCAACAACCCCCGATCTCCCCCACTCTGCCGCTAATGAGCAATTCTTCAAAGAATATTGAAATTCGAGATATTCCGGAAATAATTTAACCCGGCATTGACTGGGGTCCCAGCAGTACGCCATTGACTGGGGAGGGGGGGGGGGGCATTAAACGCCCCCTGGTTATCTTCCAAACCAATGATCGCAGCGAGACGCGCAAGGCGGCAATCGAAAGCTCTCAATGAGACAAATCTAAAGCATGCTCACAAATGTCAAAGTAAGATCAAATGTCAGGTCACGGTCAGGTCAAAGGTCAAAATCGGCGTATTTGAATTTATGGGCCATACTTTCCATCCAAAGCCTTCGATTGCGACCAGTTTCACCCCAAGTGCTGCCAAAGATATTATACATATCCCGCATGAGCTAAAGTGAGATTGTTGGCCAAGGTCAAGGTCAAGGCCAGGTCACAAAAGGTCAATATGCTCAATATATCTACGAAAGTCATGCAACACATGTTTTATGAGTTATTTTCGACGTATAATTCGATAGTGATAGTCATTTTACCACCTGAATTAATTTACGAGAAGTAAATGTCAATTTCAGGTCAAGTTCAGGTTATCGAAGGTCAAAATTTTAAATTGTTAAATCTAAACAAAAAAGGCATGTTGCTAGACCAGTTTTGTCTCAGAAATACAGTGGTGGCATTTATTTGTCTGTATCTAGTCCATAAAAGCCAAACAACGCAATTTCAAAATATGACGTCATAAGTTACCCATACTTTGTCATGTCAGTCGAAAATGGATATATCAGTTTGAATTTGGCATGGTAGTTACCTAAGTATGGTTCTCTGACATATCTTCCGGTTTTTGAATATTTTAGAAAATTTTGATTTTGTGATAATTTCCCCCCCCCAATTTTTTTTTTAGTTTTTGGGGTAAAAAAACTAAAAATATCACAAATCTGAGACAACCAGTTTTTAGCCGTTGCAATTTTCTATCTTTTGGCGTTTTTCGATTGCATTTTGCTTCAAATGTGGCATTTGTACGGCTTGGCAAAGTTTAGCTGATTTTGGTGTAAAACTCGTGTGTAGTGACGTCACTAAATTCGCTATAACTCGAGATAAAAAAATCGACAAATTTGTATTTATTTTTGCATACAAGACTTAAAAATGATTTATAAGAAGGTACCCGAAGTTTCACGTTGATAGCGCTATTAGTTTTTCAGCTATTGCGAAAACTAATCAGGGGGGGCGTTAACCGCCCCCCAGTCATTGGCGGGTTAAAGATACTTATTTTGGCTGGGAAATACTAACACTTAGGAATATCATGACATTTGCATTGGATTTGTATACATTTATCACCAGGTAAGCATATTTTATTTTAATTGAATACCTATCAAGCGAAAAATGACATGGGAATACTGAAATCAGGGTGGGCAACATTCCTTGACTGTGGGGGCAAAACGGCTCACTGTGGGGGGGGGGGCATTTGCCCCCCCCCCCCCAGTTAACATGTTAAAATAGGCCCTGCCTCACTCGTAGCAAATGACATTGGCCCTCAATTTCAAGACCAATGGCGATTGGATGATAACTTCGGGTCGTTTTGAGTCCTTTGACCTTGAAATTGAGGGTCAATGTCATTTTACACGAGTGAGGTTGCAAAGGTTACGGCAGATACTGACCCGAGGAATCTAATGAGACCATTATTTTGGCAATCGGCTTCTAACTTCGGGTCGTTTTGAGCCGCCCCGTCATATGGCCTTGAAAATGAGGGTCAATGTTATTTGCCACGAGTGAGCTTGCGAAAGCTGCGCCTAGATATTGGCTCGAGGAATAGAATGATACCATTATTTTGTTTTGCGATCGGACAATAACTTCGGGTCGTTTTGAGCCACCCCGTCCTTTGACCTTGAAGATGATTTTGAAGATGACCTTGAATGTCAAAATGAATGTCATTTGCGTGATCAGCGTGCCCCAATTAAACTGTTCCCACATCTTGAAGCAAATCGCTACTCGACGTTGAATTCGAATCCGATTCCGTCACTAACTTCACGGACCGCCACGTGCCCGTGCCCCCTAGGGCCCCTTGGTTGCGCCCCTGTCCTCGGCCGGGGCAACTTTGAAAACAATTATCCACCCATGGCCTTGTGAGTTGTGGGAAATATCAAATATGTTATAAGTATTTTTATATCTCACTGTAATATATAAAAGGACCGGACCTGGACCATCACGAGGAAGAGGTGCCTTTCTTGCAAGAAATGGCTAGTTGCTGAATCACACCATTTATGTACAACCTTAATATTGATATTGGCTGATTATTGTTGTGTGAGCTACCATGAGGTCGTCTTTGCCTACTTTGACCCAACATGATACTTTCAATTTGTTTAAGATTGCACACCTCGCTGTTGCTAAAATACGCCAGTAATGAGGTAATACAACCTATGTTCATTCTAAGGTGTTAAACTTCAATTTTGCACATACTTCGTTTTTATCATTAGTCGCTTTTACTACCCCCCCCCCCCCCCCCCCCCCCCGGTTGCCGACCCAATTACAACCCCAACGAAAAACAAAAAGTTCCGCCTCTGGCCTCCGTCCAGGAGAATCCCGAGAAATATTAATAGTTGAGCGGCGTCTGTAGTTTCGAGCTGGGGAAACAGCCAACAATCTGTGTGTAATTCACGCGTCTTTAGGCATAGGGAACCTCCATTCTGGAGAAATTCGTTAAATTACAAGTGCGTTAAAGGAAATAGTTCACCTTCAACATGGAATTTTGAACTGAAATAGCAGTTTTGTAGCCCGTGTTGAGAAATCCTTATCTGGAACATTTCTTGGCTGAAAAGACTCCAGCTGAAGATATTTTACTTTTTGGCGAAAGAATGCGGCGTTTTTTTGTTGTTTTTTTTCCCGGAACGGCCTATAGCCATTTTCCGGGGAGGGGCAATGACCTCTGGCAATTTGCCAGGCAAAAAACTACGTTAACCGGTTTATGTGACCCGGAGCAAACTAGGAACTAGGGCAGCTATTTTATGTTACTAATTACGTTAACCGGTTTATTTGTACCCGGAAAAATTATTTGTTCAAAGTAAATATAATATCTAACATTACGTTAAGTATTTCGTTCAAGGTCAAAAATAAGTAAAACACGAGACACACATACATACATATTTTTATTACATACACACCCAGCTGGTGACAGGTCCTAGGTCGGTCTGGTCTGGTTGTGTGAGTGCTCGGAGTGTGCTCAACATAACTCGCCGCGGCCGGTCCCGCGGGGGTGCAATTCCCTGCCCAAAAGAATATACACTCCCGGGAACCGTGTGCAGCGAGTTATGTCGTGGTGCCTGGAGCACACTCCAGATCAGATCTGGTGTGACAAATCTGATCCAGTGTGGTAGTGTGGGTGCTCCGAGTATGCTACAACTGCCGCGACACGGTCCTCAAGCGTGCGCCGAGTCATGTTGTACGAGCTGGCCTCTATCTCAGGTATTGAACACCTCGGGTGTGTGTGTGTGTGATAGCGTCTGTTGGTCAGTGCGATGCCGTGAGCGAGAGCCTAATCGCACTACCGGCCCCTGCACTGACCAGGGACCAAGCGATGAAGGTGTGGGGGTGTCATAGCAAGTGTTAGGTGATGCCTGCGACCACCTGCCTGGACCTGGGTATAGAATAATACAGTGTATTATTGTGCAGTTTGGAACAGTGTCAGTGTTGATGGAGCCGTGGGGGTGCCGTCATTGCAACAACGGGAGACTGTTGCCAGTCTCCCTGGCTCCGGCGCCTCGGCGAGACCTGGTTGTGGGGTGTATTTAGCTGGGCGAAAAGTCCTGAATAATAAAAAACCCAGCGTCTATCGCAAAGGGGAAAAAACCTGCGCGGTGGGCCAGAAATGCGCAGGGTCAAAAACCCCTGTTATATTTGTTTAGCTAAACGTCTTTGGTAGAGATAATCTAAGAGGAGACCTATCAGTTCAGGATAATTATCACCTAACAGTGTTTGAAGATTTAATGTGATGCGGTTTTGTTGTGTGTAGTTAATAATGTTCTGTCGTTTATCGTTGTGTACTGGGCAAGTAATAAGTAAGTGTTTGATTGTGTAGCGCGGATAACCTGGGCAATGTTGACAATTTGGTGGCGGGAGATTCTCCATAATATAATAATGAGTAATTTTTGTATGACCGAGACGGAGTCGTGCCAATATTACCTCCTTCTCTCTACAATTCTGTTGACTAGATATAAAATGTTGGACTTTTGGCTTAATTGGATAAAGATGAAAATGCGGAGCGGCATCCCACTCGCTTTGGCGCAGTATGCTAAGTTGAGAATTGATATAATTTAAAACGTCTGATACTGGGCTTGGAAGTTGGTTTACTGAAGGTAATTCTAGGCTCAATTTCGCAAGTCTGTCGGCTTCTTCGTTTCCCGGGATACCGGCGTGTCCAGGGATCCAGAGGAATTTAATACTATTGTTTTTACTGTTTAAATACTTGATTAGTTGTCTGATTTTAAATACTATCGGGTTTCTACAGTCACTAATCGAGGAAATGGCCGTGAGCGAGGCGGACGAGTCTGTGCAAATGACTACTTCCTTAAGTTTTTCTTTTCTGACATATATTAATGCTAATAAAATGGATGACAATGCCGCTGTGTATACGCTATTTATGTCGGGAAGTCTAAAGTTATTGCTAACTGTGTTTGTGTAGAATGCACCACCGGTTCGGCCTTCGCCCCGTGAACCGTCTGTGTATATGTATGTGTATGTGTTGTGTTGTGCTTTGTGTTCGTGGAAGAGTGTGAGTGTCTCTGCTGCGGTGACTGTGTTTTTGTTGTGTGTGAAGAGGCGGTGTGTGTCTGGTGTTGTGTCGAGCCAGTGAGATGTGAGTGGTGGTGTTGGCATTGTGGTGATGTGAGCGATGTTGAATAGTGTGAGTGTTTGTCTGATTCTGTGACTGATAAGCGGGTGTCGTTTTTGTAGTAGTGTTTGTCGTCTAGTGGGTGCGGGGTGATTTAAGATGTGGAATGTTGGGCGTGTGGGGTGTGAACTTGCTCTGGCGTAGAATCTAAGTAATGTGTATTTGCGTCGGCGGCAGAGTGTGGGAATGTTTGTGTCGATGTGTAAGTTTGTGGTGTTGGTGGTGCGGCAGGCTCCAGTCACGATGCGCAAGGCAGTGTTTTGGACAGTTTGCAACTTTTTAATTTGTTTGGAACATATGTCATCAAATAAGAATGCGTTATAGTCCAGTACTGGACGTATCAGGGAAGTATATAGTTGGAGGAGAGTGGCACGATCCGCGCCCCACTCTCGACCAGCCAATGACTTCATTATATTAATTCGTCGCGTACATCTCTGCACTAAATCATTGAAGTGTGGGATGAACGAGAGACGTGTGTCTAGCGTTATTCCCAGATACTTGAATGATTTGACAAAAGGGATAATTTGATTGTTATATTTTAATGGAATGTAGGGTTCCTCATATGCAGGTTTCTTTGAAAAAATTAGAGATGCAGATTTACTTGGAGAAACTTCCAGACCCCATTGGTCGCACCAAACCTTTATATCAATGAGTACTAGTTGTAACGTTTTGCTGGCTTGATCGACACTCGGGTGCGAGAACCACACCGCCAGGTCATCAGCGTACATTGAAAATTTGAGACCTTTGTCGATCTTGTTAATATTACTGAAAATGTCGTTAATCATAATTGAAAATAGGGTCGGGGAGAGGACCGATCCCTGTGGGACACCGTGGTCCTGATTTTGATTTGGAGAATATGTGTTGCCGCACCTTACATTAAAAGTTCTATTTTCTAAAAAGTTTTGGATAAATTTGGCGAGTCGACCTCGAATTCCGGCCTTATGGACCTTTACTAGAAGTGCGGTTTTGTTGACTCTGTCAAACGCAGCTCTCAAATCAAGGAAGAGGGCAATTGTGACCTCTCTCCCTCGAAAGCCGCGCTGGACAGAGTCGACAAGACCAACTAAATTGTCCGCAGTGGAGCGACCAGGTCGAAAACCACTTTGGTTTTCAGTAAATTATTTGATTCAATATATGTCCTGATGCGTCCGTTAACCATGCGTTCGAATAGTTTACATGCACAACTAGTTAGAGAAATAGGGCGATAGCTGGCGGGAGAAGATTTAGGTTTGCGAGGTTTAAGTATAGGAATTAGCGTACTATTATGCCAAGATTCAGGGAAAGTGCCGTCAAACCACATGGTATTGAAGGCTGTTAGTAAGTTGGTGAGACCAGTCTCTGTCAAGTTTTTAAAGAAGGAGTAGTCAATTTGATCTGGCCCTACAGAAGTTTTACCACATTTACCTATAGCGTACGTTAACTCTGAGTTGGTAAAAAGGAGTTGTATATTTCTACGTTATTAGAGTCAAAGCTAATAGATTGAAATTGATCGTTGAGTTGGTTAGCAAAAGTTGGTGTACATTGTTGCGTTGATGATATGTTAGCGTAGTGTTGTGCAAATTGTGTTGCCACTTCTAGGGGAAGCGTGTAAGATGTGTTGTGTATTTGTAAGTGTGGGATTTTGTATGCCGGTGGTCTTCTATTTGAAAACGATCTAATTAATGTCCAAATTTTTGAGAGGGAGGTAAATCGATTAAAGGTAGATGAGAATTCCTGCCAAGACTATTTTTGCTTTGTCAATGATTGTTTTAGCCAGAGAGCGAGTTTTTCGTACTTCGTGTTCGTTTTCTGCAGTTATACAAGCTTGAAATTTTCGAAATGCTCTTTTCCGGAGGGCAACAGCTCTTTGACATTCTGTGTTCCACCACGGGGCAGTACGCTGCCTCGGGTGGTGTTGTGTGTGTGTGCGTGTGTGTGGGATGTGCTGATGTGCTGATGCGAGAATAGTGTTTAAAAATGTGTTAATGTCGGTCTGGGAGTCTGCGGGGTGACTAGTGTCAATGTGTTTTTGGAGGGAGGACCAATCGGCTTTGCGAAGGTTCCATCTAGGGAGAGAGTAAAAATTTGTCTGTCCTGAAGGGACTTGAAGTTCTAAGTGAATTGGATAATGATCGCTAAAAAGAGGGTCAGATTGTGCATTAAATGTAAAAAGAGTCGCGATGCGTGGTGTGGCGAAGGCGAGATCAATGGCGCTGTAAGTCACCTCACCTCCTGAGTGGTGTACGTGTGTGGGTGATTGGTCAATGCGGCGCATATATGATATACCGTACCGTCTGAGAGTGCCAGCACTGGTCTGAGCATGCGCAGACCAATAACGCACACCATAACATTAATAATTTACGACATTCTGTCCTGAATTGGCGCGATGTAGGACCATTTTTGAAAAGAAAAAAAGAAACTATTAAAAAATATAATAAAATCGTGTTCTGAAAATTTTCCGAAGGTGAACTATTTCCTTTAAATTGCTGTAGCAATGTGTCGGATATGGGTTGAGGATGGATTTTTGCGATTTGACAGCGAAGCGAGCGCCGAAGGCGCGAGATGACGCACGTGCTAAATCGATTAGCGAGCGCCGAAGACGCAAGACGATAAATAACTAAAAAGTCCAATAAGTCCGAGCCCGGCAAGCCCCGCAATCCCCACAAGCCTCGCAAGCCCGGCAAGCTTAGCAAGTCCGGCAAGCACAGCAAGTCCAGCAAGTCCCGCTAGGCCAGCAAGCTCAGCAAGCCCAGCAAGCCCCGCAAGCCCCGCAAGCCCAGCAAGCCCAGCAAGCCCCAGCAAGCCCCGCAAGTCCAGCAAGTCCGACAAGTCCAACAAGTCGAAACAGTCCTTTATACAAATCTCCATCCATCTATCGGGATTGCGAATCTATGGAATTGCTACGCGAAGCGAGCACAAGGCGCTAGTGCTATGCTATTTAGAAAATCACAGCAAGTATGATTTTTTTAACTGTGACAAATCCTGCGTAAATGTTTCGTAAAATGTTGTTTTACTGGGCGCCTGGGCCGTATGCATATATCAATGCCCGCGTGTGTATTGGTATACTGTATGGCAAGGTTCAGTCGTTTTCTGTCCCTTTCCTGTCTTTGTAATGTTTGGTGGAGTGGAAGGCATTGTGGTTGCAATTAACTTGAAAATTAGATTTGTTGGCTGTATGCCTCTGCTATTCCTTCTTGATATTAGGGAGTGCAAAAATGGATAGTGTGCAAAAAATGGATTTATGTATATGTTGATTGTAGTCTTTTGGAGTAGATTTAAATATTTCAAATTACCTATGGCCATGAAAAGTGTATTTTGGTTGATTGTACTAGACAATTAGCAGCTTTTTGGATTTAGGGCGCTGAGTGACTCGATCTCCCAGGTTAACGCGCTGGTGACGTTCTACTACCGGGACTTACCAAAGCATCTTAAGGGATTTCATTTTGCCCCACCAACTTATTTAAAAAGAACTCCACCCATGCAGGCTGTGTAACGTAAACAACAGGTTTGAAGTGTAGTTGCAGAGGTTGGAAGTGTAGTTGCAGAACTAAGCGAGTTTCTGTCTGATTTGTGAAGTTTTAAGTGGTAGACAAACATATCGCTGAAATACTGGCATCGTAAAAAAATAGTCCGAGCTACCGTGTGTTCGATTGTGCGTTTATATTTCGAGAAAGAGAGGGAAGAGTTCGCTTGTAATTTGACAACAGTGGAGCTATTGAGAAGATTGACACAAATGCTGGAACCTATTTTTTTTGCATAGTGTGTAGTGTGTAATAGCTAATTAGTGTGTTATATGTGTGTGTGTAGCTAATTTTGTGTGTGTGTAGCTTCATAGTGTGTGTAGCTAATTTTGTTGGTGTTGAGGTTATATATTCTTGTGATTCTGGGTCCTCCATGTAATGGCGGATGATTTGTGGGTGTACCAATAAATACATACATACATATACATACATACAGTTTATTAGGTCCCTCCATTTCATGGGTTTTATGGTGACCACGTCGTATACATATACAAAAACATACATCGGAGTAGATTAAAATCAGATAAAAAAAAGCTCTAATAAAAAACTTTGCAAATAGAGGCATCTCGCGACTTAGACACTGCTACACTCACGACGAATCGTTCCAGTGCTTGCTGGCGCGACACAAAAACCCGCGTCGGGCAAACTCAGTTCGCACGCGAGGCAGACGCAGCTGCCCTCGCTCGGTTGCACGCGTGCTGCGGACTGACACGTCAGAGCTGAGCAGCAACTTTTTCCATAGAATTTGTGGTGCATTGTCCGAGGTAAGTAGGCTACGGACCATGGCTACATCGCTGACACGTACCATATCATCGACACATTTCCACTCCAGCTCGCTCAGTACAGGAGTAATGTGAGCTCTTCGGTCAAGGCCAGAAACGATGCGCGCGCCGAAGTTGATCACTTTCTGAATGCGCTTTTTCTGAGAGATGCAGCAGCTACCCCACACACTGATACAATAGCGGATATGTGGAAAAACCAACGCTTCGATAAGTATACGTTTTGTGTCTTTCGGTAGTCTGTTTCGCATCCTGGCTAGGCTGACAAGTATCATGTTGCAGCGCCGAACGACAGACGTAACATGCGAATCCCACTTAAGGTGAGGGTCGATTGTGATTCCCAGGACCTTGACGCTTGGTGACGGAAAAATTTCATCACTACCGAAATGGAATGAGAAACTGGTGTTCGTTTTTTGACGTTGAGACTTCAAAATTATCATTTCAGTTTTGGATACAGTTATGGTGATCAGTTATGGTAAATACAGTTATGGTGAAAAGTGAAAACCTCTCGTGTCTTCAGTTTTGGCATTGGTTGAGTTTCTGCCCGACCGAGACACCACCTTCCAAATGATACAGAGCTGCCTGATCTGATCACACACAACTCAAATCTTGCCACCATATCTCAATCTGCCGAACAGCCCAGCGCATGGTGACCATAATGCATCGCCAACGGGAAAACGGCTTTATTTATTTCAGCTTTATTGACAAATCGCACAGATGTGGCGCAATGCGGCGCTGATGTAGGTGGTTTGGCGTCTGATCACCTCAATGAAGATGGCGCTCCCATCCTTAACAAGGGTGACGGTTTCCAGAGCATCTTCTGCAAAATAAAAATAAAGGTTGATACAGTATTCAGGGCAGCGACAGGCGAAAGGCCGAAAGTCCGAAAGGCCGAAAGGCCGAAAAGCCGAAAGGCCGAAAGGCCGAAAGGCCGAAAGATCGAAAGATCGAGAGGGCGAAAGGCCGAAAGGCGACAGCGTTGACTCTACTCTAAAGTTCAGTGCCCACATAGACTGATTGGAATGGTTAGAGTATAGCGCCATCATGGTCCAGTGTTTATCTCCAGGTCCAGTGTATATTAGGGAAGGGGGCTGAGCGCCTGACTAGGGCGTGTGACGCTCCGTTAAAACTAGTGTTTTTCGCGGTTTTACGCGACACCTCGCGGTGAGAGTGTGCAGAGACAGGACCGAGACGTGACTGAACCGAGTGTGAGACCATCTGTGACTTTTACGTGTCTTTTTTAGTCATTTGCAATCGGATTTTATTTGTTAATGTCGGTGAGCGCTCCATGGGAAGAGTCACGCTCGGTGACCCGACGTTCTACCGATTCTGGAAGAGGTATGGCCGTCCCGGCCAATCAGGGCTGCCGACCGCGATCTATCGATACCCGGGTCGGGAGACTACACTGTCGGGTCAGGGCGAGCGGCCGCCGCCGTTGCGGCCCGCCTGGCTGGGCAGTGGCGGGATCAGGTCCTGGGCAGAGGGAGCGGCTGTCCCGCGTCTGGAGCTTGATGGTGCTTCGTCCCGCAGAAGAGGAAGAGGAACGCACCGCAGCTGCCGCGCTGGACGGCGCGTTCAGCTTCGGCGACATCGCGGAAGCCGCGACGGTGTGCGGCTGGGTCGATGCGAGACGCGCCCCCAGTCTGCGCGTTGCCTGATTCCGCTTGCGCAGTTGACGTGGGGGCGGACGGCCGCTGTGGTGCGGCCGAGCCGTGACCCGTCCGGGTCGTGCTCATCGAGCGGCAGCGCTATCTACTCCGGCTGCGCATCACTGCTACCTCGCAGTGCTGCCGCGGAGCCGGCTCCGAGTGCTGACTGCGACCTTTTCGCCCCACCGGTCTCTGGGGCGGCACCTGCAACACCACCAGAACAAGATCGACACCTACAACCACTCCGCCTGACGATCCGGCAGACGCGACAGGCTGAGATCCGTACTGCTGCTGCCTCGTCGTGGGCGCTGAAGATCGGCCACTTGAATGTGCGTTCTCTGACGGCGCATCTGGACGAGGTCAACCATCTGCTGCTGCGGGAACAGCTTGACGTGCTTTGTCTCTGCGAGACGTGGCTGACCGATGCAGTTGACACCGACATGCTGCTGTTCCTGGGCTACATCATCAGTCGTCGCGATCGACGGACTAGGAAGACAGGAGGCGGAGTCGCCATCGTCCACCGCAGCACACTGAGGGTCGAGAAGCTACGGTCGCCCACTGTCAACTCGACACTCGAAGCATTCTGGCTGCAGATCATCGGCCGATCTACCATCATCGTCGGCGCAGTGTACCACCCTCCATCTGGTCCGTCCGCGCCAGCCATCAACGTCCTCCGCCACCAGCTGACGTATGTTCTGGCGCATGATCGACCAACCTACGCGCTCGGAGACCTAAACTTCGACCTTCTTCATCCTGAGAAGCCAGGTGTATCGTCATACATGCAGCAGCTTAGCAATTTATCATTAAGGCAGCTGATCACGGGGCCGACTCGTCCTGGGCCGAGGCCATCGCTGATCGACCACCTGACAACAAATCGACCAGACCTGACATCAGTCACCCGAGTGAGGCCGTACAACATCAGCGACCACGATCTCATCACTGTGGCCGGCACCGATGTCGAGACACGTTGCGGTCCCGACATCGTCACCGTGCGGTCCACGCGGAACGTCAACAGGGACGCCCTCTGCCTCCACCTCCTCCAAGCCGACTGGACACAGGTCTACGACGCTGACTCCATCAGCGACATGTGGAACAGCTTCCTCACAGTATGGGATCCCATCATCAACCAACACATACAAATGCGGACCATCAAAGTGAAGCATAGACCGTGTCCATGGCTTGATGAAGACACAGTGCGATAGGCCATGGCAGCTCGTGACCATGCACGCGCCGACAGGGACCTCATCCCGTGCGACGCCACCGAGAGGGAGTTTCGGGATAGTCGGAACGCCGTGAAGATGGTCATCAACCGCGCGAGCGCTGCCTTCTACTCTTCTTTCAAGCACTCCCGTCCGAAGACCTGGAAGAACATCAGGCAGTTCCTGGTCTCATCTCGGAAGGCTCAGCCGAGGACAACCAGTGCAGTGCCGGCGGATCCTGAGTGGCCAGACCGACTGAATCACTTCTGCACGTCAGTCGGCTCCGGCGTGGCGCACGCACTAGCGGAGAGCGACGCTGGCGAACCGCTGTCGCCCCGGCCTCCCCGCGTGTGTGCCGGGCCGTTCTCGTCGTACCCTACCACCCTACCGGAACTCTCAGCAGCGCTAAATCGCATGGGTACGTCCCGCGCCTGTGGTCCTGACGGCATTACCGTTCAGATGTTACATTTTTTTTTTTTTTTTTCTTCACATTTTATACATTTATTAACACATCAGACGATACACATTACACTACAAACACTTGTCTCCGTATCTATTTGATACTTTTGTGTGGCCCGTCTGGCCAAGCCGGGACGGCGCCAGTAGCATCGGCAAAACCGTCCCGGCTCCGGGGAGGTCTCGGGGTTACCGCCCCGGCCGGGGAGAGCTAGGGGATACCTCCCCGGCGCTCCAGACGGGCCGCAGCCCCCGCCCGCACTGCCTCGTGCTTAGCGAGGCAGTGCCCCATGCCGCCGACCGGGCGTGCGACCCGTCAGCCCGTTAAGACTGGCGCATCGCACGCCCGGCCGGCCGACCGGCCCCACAAAATTGCGAGGACCGGTCTCGGGTTAGCCCGGTTGGGTTATGGGCGGGGGCCGCTAGGGTCCCCGCCAGCGCCGCTTCGCTTTAACAAGCGGTCTATTCTTGCGAAGCGGCTCCCCGACGCAGCGGGCCCGGGGCCCGAGGCGCCGACCTAGAGGCCGGCGACCCGGGTCCCCGGCCGGCCGACCGGTTTCCCGAAGGCGGCTGTCCACCTACCGGGTCCGGTCCGGGTCTGTCAAGTCCCGGCGTCGGGGTGGCGGGGACCCTTTCCGCTCATGCGGATCAAGCCACCAATGCGGTGGTCGATGTCAGTCGCCAGGTTCCACTAACGTTGATCAGTCTTCCCTTAAAAAGTTGAGCATCTTCCATTTTTTGTCAAATTCTTCCGCCTTGTCATTTAATTTTGCACAATACTTCTCACTGCTTAAATCTGCCCGAAGTATGGATAATAACACTGCTACTGAAAGTTGCTTTTTTGAATAAATCATGTTCACACCTGCACTAACTACATGTTACGAAGTACATTGCCAGTGGTGGGTCTGCATTTGCTGAGGCTTGTTAACTATTGTATCACTTATTGCGTATTGCCCGAGCGGTGGAAGGCTGCCACCATTACCGCTCTCCACAAAAAGGGGGACACTGCTGACCCAAATAACTAACGTCCGATATCAGTCCTCCCTGTCGTGGCGAAACTATGCGAGCGTGTGGTCTGTACCCAGCTTATGTCGTACCTCACATCCCACCATGTACTATGCCCGCAGCAGTACGGTTTCAGGCCGGGCCTGTCCACGGAAGCGGCCATGCTCGACGCTGTCATTTTCGCAACAGACAACATCGGCAGACGCATGATGACATCACTCGTCACAGCTGACACGTCTAAGGCCTTTGACAGCGTCGAGCACGGCCGTCTCCTGGACAAGTTGGAATGGTATGGTGTCCAACGCCAGTGGTTCTCGGCCTGGCTGCGGGGGCGCACCCAGACCGTGCTGTGTGGATCGTGCGCACTGGACGTGACTCACGGGGTGGTCCAGGGATCCATCTTAGGACCTGTGCTCTTCCTCATTTTCACCAACGATCTGCCACAGCACCTCCCACACGGAAGGATCGTGATGTACGCTGACGACACTCAGTCCCTTGATGCTGACTTTCCATCAAACTTTCAGGCCCTAAAAACTCGTATTGAGAGCTCTCTCCTTATAGCTATGAAGCGGTTCACACAGAACCGTCTAAAAATAAATCCGGTTAAAACGCAGATGATCATCCTCAGATCTCGCCGTCAAAACGTCACTCCCGACTTCTCTGTTTATTTCGGCAACGACGAAATTTCTCCCTCACAAAGCGTCAAGGTGCTGGGTGTTGTCATCGACCCGCACCTGTCATGGAACCGCCACGTCTCGTCGGTCGTTCAGCGTTGCTATTGTGTGCTGGTAGGTCTCGCGCGAATCCGTCATAAGCTGCCAAAATGCGTCAGACGTCTGCTAGTCGAGGCTCTCGTCTTCCCTCTCATCCGTCATTACCTCAGCACTGCCCCCAGCGCCTCAGAACCGCTGCGCGGTCGGGTGGTAAGGCGAGCCGACGTGTCCGCCCGCCACAACGCGCGCCAGTGAAGGCGGCCAGCTCGAGCTGCCCCGCGTGCGGACGGAATTCGCAAAGCGCAGCTTCATGTACCGAGCCGCGAGTACCTGGAACGCCCTAACACCAGAGGCTAGGCGATGCTAGGCCCATCTGCATGCTGCATCTATATATATCGGGATATGGTTGCGATCGATGTCAGCGGCCAGGGTCGGTCTGTGTTGCCACTCTTTTTCCGCTGTGTTTTATCATCTGTATTTTTATCATCATCTGATGCTGTATTTTTTACTTTTATATTGGTGTACTTCATTTGTGTAATGACGTGGATACCATAAAATCCATACTATGGAGGGTCCTAATACATATATCTGTATCTGTATCTGTATCTGTATCTAGCCAGTTAATAAATCAATTTCAGGAAAAATACATGAATAACAATAATTCTTACTTCTAATGTTTTCCTTGTAAAATATTTACCTTCTTTCCATTGTATTTTTATAAAAGACAATCAAGCAAGCATTTCCAAGAAACAAATATATGAAAGAAACACCTGGTCTGTGTACAAAATCAGTGTGATGACCAATGCTTTATCAGGTCAGATACTTACCTGAAAATCGATGCGCTCAACTCATGGCCCCTCACGCTAATACAACAATTTCGTGCTTTCGGTCTCCGGGCCTCTGATCCCGACACGGAACCCACGGTTAAAAGCGTTAACAACAAGATAAATTAACTTGTAAATACAAATACTAACTCAATCCTCTGTCCCAGTCACTGAACCGAGCCCAGTCATTATCAGTGTTGTTTTATGGTGATTGTTACTAATGACAATGGTTACGGCTAGTTTGCGGCCGACTCTGCGTATGACGCAATTCTGACGTCAGCGGGTATGACATCATACTACCGCTGACGTTTCGGAAAAATGAAACATTGTCCTCTTCAAGGGCCCACCAGCCCTGTGTCGAAATTACTTCACGTAGGGAAGAAATTATTTCAACACAATCCATTTTTCGATCTGTTCTACAAATTTGCTATCTCAGTTCAAAACTATTCTATTAACTAACTATTTTATATATAAAGGTGAACTATTCCCTTTAACATGTGAAAACCTCAGCAACCGGAAGGAAACAAATTTCCTATCGCGCTCCCAGGCATGCATGAAGTGTCAAACTGGTAGC
>JAXIVJ010011111.1:0-44716 GCA_036785665.1 Chirona hameri
CACAGGCGCGACTCGGAAACATTGAAATATGTGCGGATCCGTTGGATATGCGTCTGGCCTTAAGATGTAACCTTTGTGTGTTGGCTAGATAAGGCGGAGCAACGGATGAGTCTTCATGGAGCTGTTAAGTGCGCTGGGGGAGCGGATAAGCTTATACAGCAAATGGAGCTTCTGTACGAAGCCCATCTAATTTGAGCCACCCTAGCTTCCTCATCATTTCAGTTCGTGGTAGTGCATTCTGCCAGTGACGACAAAGGGCGCGTAATTTTTCACTCTTCCTGCTTTACTTCTACCCTATCTCATCTAGGTTCGATATCCACTTCTATGAACTTTTTACTTTTGCATCCGTTTTGGTTGTAGGGAGTATTAATACGATCAAAATGTCAAAATGTATGCGGTGAAAATGAATACAATCTTGATAGAGAAGCGGACAATTGAATATGCTGATGAAAAGTTGATGACGATTTTGTGGTTGATCCAATTCTTATCAGTATTTCAACTTCTGCAGCCACGCCTCGGGCGAGGTTGGAGCCCAACGCTATACACGCATTATTCAAGACACATCGAATCACGTTGCATTTATATTAATGTCTATGGACACATTTGATCATCAGTATTGGTTATATTCTAGGTAGGCGCAGCGAATACGCAGGGTATGCCACACATAGCTTAGGAGGCTATAATGTCATACATTATTAATAGACAATTCAACTGCCGTCTCCTGAATTCCTGTAATTTCTCCGCACCACGGCACACCGGACGCCCTGCTTTATCTTCTGACGAAATGGAGTGTATTTGCGTAGGACGCTTTCCGGGAAGCAGATATCTCCATTGAATTGGCTGACGTTTCATACAGCTCAGATGTCTGCAGGTATCAACAGCTTGGACCACTTCTGTCCCTATCGGGTGGAGAATGAGACGATAGGCTCAGGGTCTGGACCTTTGTATCAAACGGCTCCAGCGACTGCAGCCGGTATGGGCGGCTGCTTCCACTGATTAGGGGTTGGTTAGCCAAGTACCGTGGCAGGACTGATCGCTCAGCCCATGACCTGGGTGCGATGGCATAATGCCATTTCGCGGGTTAAGACGCCGTGGTGTATTACCGCGTCACAGCAGAATTGCTCACTTCATCAATATCCCCTAGCAAGACTACGGGATAGGATAGAACAGGACCGGTAGTACATATATACAACAATTTCTTACTTAAACAATGCTGCTGTGTTGCTTCATAGCCTGGTAAGCAATGTTTAATTCCTGTCACACTGAAGCAGGTTCGTTTAGTTGTGGAATATTGCTTCATCTATTCCTGGCCGGTTTTAGCAATGGAAATGCCTCGCATTGTCAGTTGCAGTGCTGGGTTCCCATCGTACGGGATGATAAACTACTGGAGTCCGTTGAACGTGCTTAGGTGACGACTGGTGCACCGTCCGGCCTTCAATCTACGAGCCATTCGACCCCTCGTTTTATACTCATCCAACCCTTTCGCAAGCTCATCGGGTTGCCCGTCCCTGCGCACGGAGCCCATTGACGCCGAACCCATCTCGTGCAGGATCGTGGATGAACATCGACATGAATTGCGTTTTATTTAGACTTACCACCCATCACACCGGCTAATAAAGCTGAGTCGCCTTGACCCGCCAGATGACGAGTTGCGGCATCGCGGGGCATCAGGTGGATCGCCGGCATTCCGTCCATTCAGGCCTCCTCTGGTGGCGATAATGACCGCACTGCCAGCATCGCAATGCCGCTCGGCCGCCAGCCGGGGCGCCAAGACGAGTAATAGGGTGCTCGTCGAGCGCCATTGATTCCAGCGTCCCGCTGGGTTTTAATGCCGTCATCGGCGGCGGCAGTTTGCGCTGGATGGCTGCGGCGGCGGCGGCTGCGGCTGCGGCTGCGGCTGCGGCGGCGGTGGCGGTGGCGGTGGCGGTGGCGGCGGCGGTGGCGGTGGCGGTGGCGGTGGCGGTGGCGGTGGCGGCGGCGGCGGCGGCGGCGGCGGCGGCGGCGGCGGCGGCGGCGGCGGCGGTGGCGGTGGCGGTGGCGGTGGCGGTGGCGGCGGCGGCGGCGGCGGCGGCGGCTGCGGCTGCGGCTGCGGCTGCGGCTGCGGCTGCGGTGGCGGTGGTGGTAGTGGTAGTGGCGGTGCGGGGCTCTCAGACTGGACCTGTTGCAATTAGTGGGTCTCCCGTGGCGAGCGGACAGAAGCCCGCCGATCATACTACGTGTGACAGAGCGAGGTGGTACCGTCTGGACAGAGCGAGGTGGTACCGTCTGGACAGAGCGAGGTGGTACCGACAGAGCGAGGTGGTACCGTCTGGTCGTGGTGGGATAGCGCTGCTGCCATCCATTTAGGATGGAGAGCGTTTCGTTAGGAAGAGACAGTGCACACTGTTGCTATTTGGTTTCAGAGCGGCCAAAAGCCCCTTTTGGCTGGATCAAATTTTGAGTTACAATGTACTTTTTCTCGCAGAGAAATGTCCATGGGCCCGGGAATCAAGCAGTCATATTGACCAAAACGTCTTTCAAATAGGATTTTTGATGTCTTCAACTCACAGGTTCTGAAAAGTTCATGAACAGTGCCTATATGGACCAATGACATATAATTTGTTGTCATGAAATGAAAGCCCACTTCATGTTCTTTCATGTGAGGATAAATTCTGAAAACAAAATGTCCTTCAAGCCAACAAACAAAATATATTCTGCGCCTTTATTACTGACAAACAATAATAATGTCATTTTTGACAATCTCGAAAAATAAATGCTAAATAATGCTACAGTTAAGAACATATAGAACACCTTCATACATGTGTCCTTAAAAAGGGAATAGTCGGCCTTGGATCTGGTATAAACCATTATGGTATAAACTAGCCATCTAGTTTAAAGGGCCCTCTTTACATGAGGTATTTAATTGAGATAGCAGAATTGTAGCTTAGATATATAAATCATATAATCCACAGTTCGTTTATTCCACAACTCTACCTCAACGGCTCTAGAGCAGATCTTCCAACGACCCGACATAGTTTATACCAGATGGCTGGTATATACCAGATTGATTTATAACAGACCAAGATGGAGTCTTCCATACCAGATGGCTGGTTTATACCAGAAAGGTTTATACCAGATCCAATGTAGACTATTCCCTTTAATGCATATCCACAATTTCTAGTTCCACTTTTTGCCTGATTAATATTTATGACAAATTTGGTAAAGTGTTACCAGCCGCCGCCGCGCGGGACATGGCTCGACCGCTGCACCCGCCACCATAGGCGGCGGAACGGGGGGGGGGGGGGCACCGGGGCACCATGCCCTCCTCCCCCTCCCTTGAATTTACAAGGAGCACTCATCAAAGTGCCCCCCTCCCCCCAAATTTGGTAAAGCTAAGGTTGATGAGTTAGGTCTAATTATCAAATTTATGGAAACACATTCGTTTAATGCCGTGATTATTTACGAGCGTAATAATGCAGGCCTAACATTTCCGTTGAATAGGCCAGACGTTGCATTAATATCATGTAGTGGTTTAGTGCACGACGGAAACCGCGCTAATGTACATAATGCGCAGCTTAGACTTAACCCGCGCCCCGCTGGGGGTGGCAATGTCTCCCCCTCCTGGATTTTCTCAATAACTTGACAATGATGATAGATATTGACGTAAAACGTACAGCGCCTTTTGCTACATTAATGATACGTCTTCTGAAAAAATATCAATGCAATTTATGTAGTACGTTGGAAGACAATGACGTTTTAATGACGTCATGTCATGCGATTTTTGGTGGAAAACGATAAATGTTCGAAAAACCGCAGAGAATCGAATTTCGATGCAAATTGCAAATGAAAAAGTTCAAAAGAAAGGTAATTTTATGGTCTTTAAAATGGCTATATCGGAATATAAGAATGTTTTTTTTTTACTTTAAAAAAATTGAAGCATTTGTTTTTTGTTTCGGGAAAATGTCCACATTTTTTGTTGTTGTTGGAAAATATTACTAAAACGGAATACACATTAGAGAAACAAATATGGAAGATATCCAAACTAAATTTCAAAGCAATATCTTTATTTTTGACTGACTTATGGCTCCCTAATTCATGACGTCATTTTGTTGGCCATTGCTGGCGAAATATTACGGAAATGTGCTTTTGGATGTATGTTAGGAGAGTTTTTGAGACTTTCATGCCATATAAAATGCAACCAATAAATGGTTACCAAATGACTAATCCCAGCGACTTGTATGATAGATCTGTTGAATCCCGTTTATCACAACCTAGGTCCGCCATTGACACAAACTTTAAAAAAAAAAATATTTACATGATGTGCCAGCTCAAATCCTTTCGATTGTGCCCTTTTTTGTCAATATAGCACCAGTACTTTGGAGGTGATTAGGTTATGATCGCTCTGACATCAAATAGCAACAATGTGCAGTGGTTTGATACGGTGTACTTTGTTAACAGAAACATGGCGAGAAGTGGAAAAGCATTTAAGTTGACCTTCCTGAGCCTGTGAGCAGTGTGAGCAGACTTCTATGACTGAATTAAGTACATTGTGCCGGGATTAGGATTACGATAGGTACTGCCAATTAATCAATGTCATGTTAAGCCAGAAACTTATCTCACATATATACCGCGAGCGTGCAATGCGGAATGTACTAAACATACCAAGAGCCAAGAGGTCATCAAGGATAGGCAATGGCCATTTGCATTGTCCCAGTAGTTTAGCGTGGATGAAAGAACTAAATTTGGGATAGTTCACTAATTTACATCATTTCCTAATGTTGATTGCTTAATATTCCATTGCAGCGGAATAACGCCGCAAAGCGAACGCTCTGTAAACGCATTCATTATTTAAATGCACGTCCGGTGATTCCCGTTTTATTCTCGACTGAACTAAATTCCAGCGGAGCGTTTCTTCCCTGGCTGCAGCGGATATGAATAGCAGGTTGAGCCAACTCTCACATCTGTGGCAGAACCAGCCCATACAACGGCTCTTTTTCAAAGCAAACATTGTGACTGCTCAGGTATTCAGTGCAGGCCCGGTATCTGTCTGCCGAGGAATTCATTCTGATCCGTGCGGCGCCCGGGTCCGTGAGGCCGCATAGGCCTGCAGGCCAGCAGAGCGCCGGCCCCGGATGGTGGGACGACAAAACTTCTAAGGAATTACTTCTAACGACAGAACTTCCAAGTCAAAACTTACGCGCGTCAAAACTGACAATGGAAAAACTTATAATGGAAAAACTCCTTCGCGTAAAAACTTTCAAAGGAAAACTTCTAAACGACAAAACTTCCAAACGTCAAAACTTCCAAAGCCAAAACTTCTTCGCGACAAAACTTCCAACGAAATTACTTCCAATTCTAAAATTGCTAAGCGACAAAACTGTTAATGGCAAAACTTCCAAGCGATAAAACTTCCAAAGCAAAAACTTCCAAGCGACAAAACTTCTAATGAAGTATCTTCCAATTCCAAAACTTCTACGTGGGCGTATTTCAGTTTCCCGCTATGTAATTGCCAAAAATGTGCCGAATGTTTCTGGTGCGTTACCAAAAACCAGCGATTTGACGATCCCATGGACCAGTTGTCTACGATATGGTATGTGCGTGTGGGGGGGGGGGGGGGGTCCGGGGCGGTGACAGCCCCCCCCCCCCTGGTAGGTTCCGCAGCGCAGCAAGTGAATGCGAGCGGAGCGTTTCTAAACTTCCGGGTCCCTGCGACCGTAATTGCTGTAAAGCTAAGGTCAGGTTATATTATTTTATTACAAATATTGTTTCCTTCCACACCCTGGTCCATGGGGATCGTCAAATCGCTGGTTTTTGGTAATGCACCGCAGTTTCCTACTTGCTTTTGGCAATCACAAGTTTTGACTCCTGGAAGTTTTTGCATTAGAAGTTCTGGCATTAGAAGTTTTGACGCTTGGAGTTGGAAGTTTTTCATTAAACGTTTTGACCGTTGGAAGTTTTGACGCTTAGAAGTTTTTGCATTGGAAGTTTTGACGCTTGTAAGTTTTGTATTGGAAGTTATTTTATTATCAGTTTTGTCGCTTGGAAGTTTTTTCATTAGAAGGTTTGACGCTAGGAAGTTTTGACGCTTATAAGTTTTTGCATTGGAAGTTTTGACGCTTGTAATTTCTGGCATTGTAAGTTATTTCATTAGAAGTTTTGTCGCTTGGGAGTTCTTTCATTAGAAGTCTCGACTGCTATAAGTTTTGACGCATAGAAGTTTTACCTATGGAAGTTTTGGCTTGGAAGTTTTGACGTTAGAAGTTCTGCATTAGAAGTTTTGACGTGTAACCGCCCCGGATGACCTGAGAGTGCTGCAGGGCAGAGCTGCCACTGGAGCCTGTCGCAACTCGGGGCCAGGCAGTATAAGGCCGGGCAGGCTCAGGGCTGGCTGAAGGGAAGGGAGGGGTGACGTTCGGTCCGACGCATCTGCAGGGGTGGTAAAGTGTTCTGTCTTTATGGATAAGGTCTGGGACAAAATGCTCCTTCCCATGCAGTACTCGGGGGTCAAAATTCCAGTAAAAATCATTACCTATGGCTATGTCATTCCTGGGAAAATTTACTAAGCGATCATGTCCTTTGAAATACTGATCGTCAAACCACTTCAGATGTAATATTCACTTAAACATCATATTCATCACGTCAGCATGTATGTATATTTACATTTTTAAAATTAGCAGTTGCGTTTCAGCTCTTGATTGTCAATAATTTAGTTTCACCCATATTTCCGACGAAAAAATATATACCAGTTTCTAGTTGACAGTTGATTCCCCGGGGCCGGGGTACTTGTGTATTTTCAATGGAGTGAGTCTGCTGTCAGACTGTCAGGACAGTGGATTTCACTGTCTTGGGACTTTGAGAGTTCTGCTATAAATAGTAGAAAATCCGGTTCATTCAGCGTGACTATCCAGATATATTTTTTTTGCGAAATTGCGTCGTTACTGGTTTATGGCGCAATCATGACAGTTGATTCTCGTTCTGTCGCGCTGGTACTGTTGTTATCCCAATGCCTATAATATCTTCCATAAATGCCCTCGGTGACGTCACCGGGGAATTACTTTTTGGATCCCTGTGAGTTTCCTTGTCATTAATATGAGACTTGATACTGTCTAACATCATCATCATCATCAACATGTTTATTGTCCTATAACATATTCATATGGTACACAGACTTGGCGCAAAGGCTGGGGAGCTTAACTCTAGGCGCCAACTCTAACACATATCATCAGATGCAAAGTAACTCAACCGCCGCCGTATCACCGGTCATCGCGCGCAGCAGATCATACACCGCGCGTCCCGCCGGAGGAGCGGACCCACCAGAGCCTGCACAGGACTACGATTTAATCAACACCAGTGAATCCGTAAGAGTTTTTGTAAGTAGTTTTGGAAATGACGGGCTACCGCGCGGCCGCCGCCGCTACTGAGAACATACATTATTGATGATGTACTTTACATGTATGTCACGTGCGAAGTAGTGTTTCATATATTTAGCTTGCTATGCCGGATATAAGAATCCCCTCGGTGACATCATGGCAGATGGCACCTGATAGACGAACCTTGGATCACAGATTTGTTCCAACCGGAAAGGGTTCTGATGCCAATTGCCAGTGATGCCAATTGCCAGTGCCAGGGTTCTGAAGCCATGCGATAGAACACAGGACCGAATATAAGCACAAAGTGCTTAATTGGATCGAAATGGGTTCCAGCAGCGACAACACTATATGAGTGGATTACACAGAAACAAAGTAGCAGGAAATGCGTTCGCAAAGTGGAAATTATTGTCCGATTTTATTTGTATTTGCGTAACTTTTACCTAAGAACATAACTTTAGAACATCTTCGAATCACGGAATAAGTGTATTCATTTCTGAGTCTCCGTTGAAGTAATGCACAGGTAATCCCATAATTAGCTGCGCACCTGCGAATATCCGTGAAAAGCAAGAAAATCACGATAACGTAACCATATTGCACAGTCACGACGGTTACTCATTGAAGTTTTGTTTGTGGCATGTTTCACAGCACACCTTCACCGGGTAACCTGCAGCACGCGCTTGATTGGTTTTGGTTTGGTTAGGATAAGTCCGCTTCGGTCTGCTCGAACCATTGCGCAGCCATGGGATGAAAGAGAAGGGGTAAAGTAAGTCTAAATGGAACGCCGACCGGGAAACCGTCCGTGGACTTAACATGGCCCTTCCCCGCAGGGCGAAACTGTGAGGAGGGCCCAAGCCATGAAGGCTGCCACCACTCCCGGAAGGGGGGGGGGGGGGGACGGCTCGGTGACCACCACATGCCCGGTGGCCAGCGACTACCAGACCCGGGTTAACGTGGGCGTGACAGAGGATGGAGGACCGGTTGTCGGGAGGATAAAAAGGGATCTGACGCGCTTGATGTGGCCCCTTCCGCCATGTGCATTCTTTCACCCAAACTGCGAAGTTGTGGATCATCGACTTGCACAAAGCACATCTGTGGCCCTGTGGGATCCGCCTAAAACATATTCTGCCCACTCTTCAAGTCGGCAATGGTTTGAGGGTTTCTTGGTACACCACGGATTTTGCACACCCCTACACAAATAAGCATGACGGACTTAACCCAACCCCGGGTGGGCCTCTAAGACAACTTCGACCTTGGGGCGGGGGTCAAAGTGACCACCACTAACTCGAAAGCTAAAAGGGTAAGGGAGACGGGGAAACGCGTTCGAAAGCTCGGGACAAAACAACTCCGAGTCATTTCGGTCATTTTTGGCTTAGTTCAATATTGAGGTCACTTGAGGTCACCAAAGTCCAAATATAGTAACCTTTGGAGTCTGACAACTATGAGAGCTAGAAACAAATGGAAAATAGCAATCGAAAGCTCTTGAAAAATGCAATCGCCAGGGTTTCCATGCAATCTGTATTATATCCTCAATTTTGCATTGTGCGTTGTCTGCAATTGCGTTGTGTTGGTATGATTGAACTAATGGTCAGGTCTAATTTGTATAGATAGAGTCGGTCTGAAAATGTGAGGCTCACGGTGGTTTTCCACAAGACAACCGAATATTGACAACAACTCTCAACCAATTAGCTTTGCGAAAATGTAAAAAAAAAATGCGGAAATCTTCACGGGGTAAAATTTTACAGGATGTTCAATCTCCAGCTAATTATGGTATTGCCTGTATATTGTATTACGTTTGCTACCGCTGCATGTGAGCGAATCCCATTTCGACGAACTGCTTGGCTCTAAATGCTTTCTAACGCAGCTCGTGACTTGGTGCTTTCCTAAGACGGACTTTGTATTTGCCTCACGATCAGGACAAATATTGTGTGTACACATCACAGATCTGATGTTGGCGTCTGTCACAACTTCAATTAGCAGTCGGCTGCAATTGAAGCGTCACATACGAGTAGCACTCGGATCACATGCGTCACATTAACGACCCATATGAAGCACGCTGTTGTGTTGTACGTGAACTGTCTGCAACTGGGTTACATGTATGTACGGGTTGTGACTGCCACAATACTGCGTATAGAGGTTGAGTTACACAAGTTTGAGTTGCCTACTGTGAACGACAGACCGTTTGGGACCCTAATTTTTGCCGATAACTTTTGAAGGCATTAACTGAAATGGACGAATTTATCGCAATGCACGTTTCGGACCCCGCGCCAATTATGATTATATATGGTTCCTTAATATCAAATGCAAATTTAGGGCACTTTCCATTCACTCGTAATGTTAAAACTCGGGCAGGGAATTCAGTCTGTGGGTAGAGGGTAGAGGCTATCGTGAAAGTGCAGAGCTATGCTCTGACGTTAGAGCTTAGCTCCGCCCTGGCTGACCTTGAACCGGCGATGTCCGACCCGTGACCTGTCAGTTGCGAATGGTGGGCGGAGTCAAGGGCAGGACTACAGGGGCTAGAGCGACCGGGCGTTAGTCTCTATCCGAGCAATAATTATCTTAAACATTACGAGTGAATGGAAAGTGACCTAAATTTTCGTTTGACATTAAACAACTTTAAGAATATAAATTGGCGCAGGGTCTGAAACGTTCATTGCAAGAAATTCGTTAATGCCAGTGGATGCCTTGAAAAGTTATCGCCGAAAATCAAGGTCCCAAACGGTTTGCCGTTCACAGTAGTTATGGTTATTAACATTGGTTGTTACATTTATTAATAAGATCATGCGTTTTTCTTTCTCCACTTTACATACTCAATTTACATTTACTTAATTAACCCTAAGCGACGCATTGCCGTCCAATCAGGTATCGTTAAAAAATAAATTGACGTGCACATATCACTTCATATCTGTTGCCATAGCGACAGCTGCACCCTCATGAGGAGAGCCTGGGGAACCATTTAAACTCCCATTGCGCTCATATTGCCACACATATTTCGCGAGGTAAGATATAGCACAACTCCAGCACCTGTCAGTTCTCCAGCGGCGCTGAGCCGAGACCCTGGCTCTGCTGGGCTCACGGAATGTGACACTTACGGCGAGAAACGAGCCTGGAAATAGTGGAGCCGAACCTGGTCCGGGCTGCTGCTGCACCCAGGCAATCCAGACGGCCGCATCTGCGTATCACATCAGCAGCAAAACACTGCGGCCGCTGTCTCTGCCTCCCTCTGTCCACCCTCTCACCTCCCCTCCTATCTCTGCCCCCCTCTGTCCACCCTCTCACCTCTCTCCGTTCATCTCAGACCCCACAGGTGCGTCATTGGCCCTGCAGGGCAAGCGTGAGGCTCCTCCCTAGATATCAGACAGGGTATCAATCAAACTACGCTCAACAAACGGCCATTGTTCAGTGAGGAGCAGATATTGAAGTGTTACCCCTACTACGCCCTGGTCTCCCTCTCTGCCTCTCTGCCACTCTGCCTCTCTGCCTCTCTGCCTCTCTGCCTATCTGCCTCTCTGCCTCTCTGCCTCTCTGCCTCTCTGCCTCTCTGCCTCTCTGCCTCTCTGCCTCTCTGCCTCTCTGCCTCTCTGCCTCTCTGCCTCTCTCCTCTCTCCTCTCTCCTCTCTCCTCTCTCCTCTCTCCTCTCTCCTCTCTCCTCTCTCCTCTCTCCTCTCTCCTCTCTCCTCTCTCCTCTCCTCTCTCCTCTCTCCTCTCTCCTCTCTCCTCTCTTCTCTCTCCTCTCTCCTCTCTCCTCTCTCCTCTCTCCTCTCTCCTCTCTCCTCTCTTCCCCTCCCTCCTCGCTCTCGTTTCTCCTTTAACGTCCTTTCTGTTTTTCTTTTCATTTGCACTTCTCTCTCTACATCCCTCTGATCTCTATCATCTTTCTTCACCCCCTCTATGATTCCTCGCTCCATCACATTTTCGCCGCCTGGTGTGTCGCTTTCATCTCGACAGCGGCCGTGTTTGTATTCGGATCACACGCGCCCGCCGCGCCTCTGTGCCTCCATTAACGAAGATTAGTGTCGCATTGCGCGCGTGCCGCCGCAGCTGGCGACACTGTCGCCGCGTGCCACGCAGAGTGCGTCACCGTCGCGGCGTGCCGGCGGAATGTCGGGAGTAGGAGTCCTCTATCATGGCTCGCGCGTGGGATGTGAGACGGCCGTGGGCGGGATGTGAGCCGTGTGTGTGTGTGTGTGGGGGGGGGGTGGGGACTCGGAGACGGGGCTAAGTCCGTCCGCTGTTGTTATGGTCTGTGTCTGGTTCTAAGAAGAGAGGACCGAGTGTGGAAGTAGGGGGGGGGGGGGGGTCGTACCATACGGCACGGTTTCCATTGATCGCCGGGCAGTCCGCTTCTGACTCCGCAGTCGAAGGTTCTCAGAGCGAGATCACACACGGATCGACGCCAGCTTCGCATATAGAAGTCGGCTGGTATAACTTTCCGCGACATTGGGCCGGTATTGTGGCTGGTGCTTACCGCGTTAATGGCCATTCCTGTGTGAATTGTAATTCCTGCTGGCGGCCCACAAGTTACTCCAGTTTCTCGAGCGAGTTTCGCGCGCGCAAGAGACGCCGGCGTCGGTCGCGTCGCGGTTGCGGCCGTCGGTGGCGTCGTCATCGTCGAGCGGAACTCCGGTATGTAGTTTCCTGACATAGGGCTGACGTGAGGTCCCGTTGTTTCCGGTCGGCGGAGCGACCGACCGCCGCCGCCGACGATAGACAGTCCTCTCTATGGAGAGAGTCGATATCGACGATGGGGGAAGTCGAGGACGACGATTGGAGAGAGTCGAGGACAACGATGGGAGATAGTTGAGGACGACGATGGGAGATAGTCGAGGACGACGATGGGAGAGAGTCGAGGATGACTATGGGGGAAGTCGAGGACGACGATTGGAGAGAGTCGAGGACGATGATGGGGGAAGTCGAGAACGACGATTGGAGAGAGTCGAGGACGACGATGGGAGAGAGTCGAGGACGATGATGGGGGAAGCCAATGACGACGATGGGAGAGAGTCGAGGACGACGATGGGAGATAGTTGAGGACGACGATGGGAGAGAGTCGAGGACGACGATGGGGGAAGTCGAGAACGACGATTGGAGAGTCGAGGACGACGATGGGAGAGAGTCGAGGACGACGATTGGGGAAGTCGATGACGACGATGGGAGAGAGTCGAGGACGACGATGGGGAAGTCGAGGACGACGATGGGAGATAGTTGAGGACGACGATGGGAGAGAGTCGAGGACGACGATGGGGGAAGTCGAGGACGACGATGGGGGAAGTCGAGGACGACGATTGGAGAGAGTCGAGGACAACGATGGGAGATAGTTGAGGACGACGATGGGAGATAGTCGAGGACGACGATGGGAGAGAGTCGAGGATGACTATGGGGGAAGTCGAGGACGACGATTGGAGAGAGTCGAGGACGATGATGGGGGAAGTCGAGAACGACGATTGGAGAGAGTCGAGGACGACGATGGGAGAGAGTCGAGGACGACGATTGGGGAAGTCGATGACGACGATGGGAGAGAGTCGAGGACGACGATGGGGAAGTCGAGGACGACGATGGGAGATAGTTGAGGACGACGATGGGAGAGAGTCGAGGACGACGATGGGGGAAGTCGAGGACGACGATTGGAGAGTCGAGGACGACGATGGGAGAGAGTCGAGGACGACGATGTGAGAGAGTCGAGGACGACGATGAGGGAAGTCGATGACGACGATGGGAGAGGGTCGAGGATGACGATGGGAGATAGTTGAGGACGCGATGGGAGATAGTCGAGGACGACGATGGGGAAGTCGAGGACGACGATGGGAGATAGTTGAGGACGACGATGGGAGAGGGTCGAGGATGACGATGGGAGATATTTGAGGACGACGATGGGAGATAGTCGAGGACGATGATGGGAGATAGTCGAGGACGACGATGGGGAAGTCGAGGACGACGATGGGGGATAGTTGAGGATGACGATTGAAGAGAGTCGAGGACGACGTTGGGAGATAGTCGAGGTCGACGATGGGAGAGAGTCGAGGACGACGATGGGAGATAGTCGAGGACGACGATGGGAGAGAGTTGAGGACGACGCTGGGAGATAGTCGAGGACTACGATTGGAGAGAGAGAGAGAGAGTCGAGGACGACACTGGCGGAGGGGCAGCATCGGCTGAGGACGGTCACTGAGCAAAGCGCGCCCGCTGAGAGGACAGGAGAGGTACGGGAATCGCGTCAACCATTCGAGTGTTAGTCGGTGCAGGGGTTGGCGCCGACACACAGGCACCAGCCACAGCTGCAAACTGTAGAGCGACGCTGTGATGCACGCCGTGATGGAAGCGTTGCAGGTGGTCCGATGAGTTGTTCGAAAAGGGACATTTATAAACCAGACAACTACACACGGGACCTTCGGGCACAGACGTGGCATTGCTGCTCCGAAATGGATTTATAGATTATGAACACACAAAAGAGTACCTACTGGAAGTAACTCACGTTTACCTGGGAACCGTAAGACGCTCACTTCCCATCCATGGATTTGCCCAAGCTATATTCCGCGAGCTGATATGCCTGTTTGCGCTACCTGGGAGTTTAAAACTGACAGTATTACTGCCAAGGATGCTGTCGGAGCCACTGCTCGGATACCTGCAACCGCGTTCCACGTCCCAAACGGTCATCCTGGCGGGACTTTGTGAAGCGTGTCCAACTCGTCGATCGGTGACGAAACTCGGCCGCCGCCTGCCGAGTGCCGACCGTTGCCGGCCCACCTCCACCAATCACGTGCCCAATGAACGGGCTGGCACCGCTGAAAGGCGGTTAAAAGAGAACGCGGCAGTTTCTGCAGACCTTTCGGAACTTTGACGAAGTTCTGCGCCGTGACGTTGTGAGGTGAAGTCTGCGGGAGTTTGAGGGGGAGGGTGAGAAGGGGGGGGGGGGGGGCGGCCATGCACGTGCCGAGCACCTGTGCTGTGCAGGCTGCGGCTATGCGACAGACCGCTGCGCGCAGGGATCAACCTTGTCACACACCACCACTGTGTCGCACAATAGCTCCCTTGATTACACATGGCGGAGATGCATTAATTCTGGTTGCCTTCCCCACTGCGCAGCCGTACATTTGTGTCTATTAGGCAGCCAAATTACATTTGGGAAGCTCAGAAGCTTACGTATAATTAAGGAGAGCTATCCGCCGAGTAAATATAGCAGTACGATATTGGTTGGGCCCCTGCTGAGTGCACCGATGTCTCAGCCGAAACAGACGCCACGGCAGGTCCACGGGAGATATTGGCTGGTGTTAAAGGGATATTGCCACCTCGCAGGCCAATATGGAGTTGTTGGTGTGTATCGGTATATTAAGCGTGTCCGATTTCACCTGCAAAATTTGGTTTCCGAACCTCCCCCATTGGATCAAAAAATACATTTGCACCACTCATGATTGGCACACATTCTTAAAATCGGAGTCGCCTCACCACTATTTAGAATCACTTCTTTGCGGACTATGATTTGCTTTTGAATATTGCAAATTCAACATCACCATTCCGTCAGTGCACTTTAAAATTAAAATGTTTATACAGTTAATTATATTTTCAACAACCATGGCCTCTTTCATAATACAACTCATGAATAAAACAACAAGAATAGCTATGGCTCGACTTTGGGGCCGTAGGAGATTTGTGACCAATACCTTATAACGTTATAACACAGATAGACTTGTCAAGGTCAAGTCTCGGCGAATTCGGACGCTTCGGCTTTGGGCGAGCGCCAATTTCACAGCCAAACTGGATGATAGCAGCCATCATGAATCTAGTACTGAGCACAGTTGGGACCAACGTTTTGGAGTCAGAAATAATAAAAACAAATAGCCGATACCCTGCTTTAAGTGCTACAGGAGCAAGTTTGCGCTTGCTCATACACGATTGTTGACGACGTTGGGATTCATTCACCATTCATTTATTAAAGGGACTGTCCCACCTTTTTGAAAGTTGTCAAATCACACTTAATTGTATGTCTACATGTCAGGCGAGGTCAGCTGAATATGTTCGTGAACTTTTTTTCCCTAAAAATTGTTTATCTAGGAAGATATTCAACTTTTAGTTTTAAGCGGAAAATTGGGTTGGCGACGTCATGTGATTTTTTTTAATAACAGGGAAATCCTTTGTGCTGCCAAATGTATGACACTATTTTTTGTCGACATCTATTGCGCAGAACCACCCGGTGTCTGGATTGGCTAGCACTATGAGCTGGAGTTGTTGCAGTAGTTGGCCGCCAGGGACCGCTAGTGAGTCAGGGTGTTATGCCGTCGCAAGCAAATGGTACCACTAAATATTGATTGATTTATTTATTTATAAATAAATGAATATTTAGCGTTAAATATTTAACTGGTACTATTTGCTTGCACGTCATAACACCCAAGCTCACTAGCGGTCCCTGACGGCCAACTGCTGCAACAACTCCAGCTGATAGTGCTAGCCTCTAGATTGCGAACCACCCGAGGATCGATAAATGAATGACGAAAATATTCCAAGGCTGACCTTAAAACAAGTCGACTATCATTACCAGTTGGGTGAAGAGAGATGACGCTGTCAGTTTAGAGGCCCTATTCAAATATACATGGACCTTATTTTTTACAGATGTCAAAATCAAACTCGAATATCTTTTTGATTAGATCATTGTAGTTGTTTTCACTGCTACCATGCTTAATTTCAATACCAAGCCACCAAAATAGCTATCTCAACTGAAATATAATGTTAAGGTGGGATAGTCCCTTTAAGTTTTTTTATAAATCCTCCGGAGGTGGCAATATCCCTTTAATGATAGACGTTGAGGTGCTGTCTGGTGTCAGTAATAGGTAGCTTCTCGGATGTTAACTCGGCTTCCTTAGGTCTATAGCCCTAAATAGAAGGTTCGACAATGGTGGTAGTATTATTCCTAAGGTACTCCGTGGTGTCATGGGTGCATCGGACGATGCAGTTAGTAACAGGTGAAAAGGCCCGTCTGATTGCTGCCATATATCTTGGTCTATTTCTGTATAATTCCCAGTAATGACCACAGTCCATCAGCGATGTGAGAAATATACCGCACGGTCAAACTTGTGTACCAGTAACTGGAAGCAACAGAGTCCAGAATGTTGTAGTGGAGTCCAGAACTCCAGGATGCTGGAGTTGTCTCCAGGACTCCATGACTCCTGGAATCCAGAGTGCTGTAGTACTCCCAGGGTCCCAGGGCTGCGGTGATCTCCAGGACTCCAGGTTCCTCTCCAGAATCTAGTACTGCAGGGTGCTGCATTACTCTCCAGGACTCCTGAATTCTCTCCAGGACTCCAGGACTATAACATGTAGGGTACTGCGGTGATCTCCAGGACTCCAGGTTCCTCTCCAGAATCTAGTACTGCAGGGTGCTGCATTACTCTCCAGGACTCCTGAATTCTCTCCAGGACTCCAGGACTATAACATGTTGCATTACTTTTCAGGAGTCCAGCATGTTGCATTACTCTCCAGGACTCCAGGACTCCAGGGTGCTGCAGTGGATTCCAGGACTTCAGGACTCCAGAGTTCCGCAGTAATCGCGGTCGGTGCTCAGAGCGGCGTACGATCAGCCCTTTATATTCAACAGCAGTCCTCAGTCAATGTATCCAGCCGTCGTGGGCTGCACCCGGTTCGCTCAGGTGCGAAAAACGGCCGCCGAACGTTGCAGTTTTGCTGGGCCGTGCTTCGCAAAAAAAAAAACACACAAAAAAAACAGTTTCGGTGCTCAGAACAGGGACGGGTCGAGAGCAGTTTCGGTGCTCCAGCAGGAGAACAGGGACGGGTCGAGAGCAGTTTCGGTGCTCTAGGAGAACAGAAGATGGATCGTGAGATATGAAGGTGCCCCAGAGGCGGGTGTGACGCGCTTGAGGAGTGCTGTGGTGTTTGGATCTGATTGTGATGTGCGACTCGATTGGACTGCATCGGTAGTTTGGCTCCGCTTAATCTGAGCATTTGTTACCGTCCTGCTGTTATCTGCCTTCCTTGGATCATTGAATATAAGTAGAGAGAGAAGCCATACACAGAAATATACATTTGCTAGATCGTATTATATGGTTATATGGTGTAGTAAAAGTTTGGTAATAAACGGTGTGTGTATTTTGACCGCATAGTCTTCAGGCTTCATCGTCGCTCTTCAACACATACAGCAGCAGCCAATGCGACCTTGGTCATGTAGGCCCAATAGCGCAGTTACAGGACGGTAGACTCGGCCACGGACACGGCATTCACGAGCTCCTCTTCATGGACCCCGGCGACAGACGGTGTCTGCAATCGAATGGTGCAACCTGGCGACAGACAGGGTGATAACGGATTGAATATAGGCATCAACAGCATTGCACCTTGCTCTACCAGTTCTTTGCATGTAGTGTTGTAGCGGGATATTTCGGTAAAATTATTTCAGTCTGGCTTACAGCATCACATGTTTTAGAACCGAGAAGCTATGAGCAAGAATGGTCTACGTCAGCCTTTAAATGACCTCATGGTGTTTATATTGCTGACTGCTGTAGTGCTATCACGCGTCCCTCCCGCTACAGCGGACAATCTGGCTTCTACCGGCGCCGGAAGCAGACTTAACATCTACCGGAAGCAACGTCCGGCCGGCGTGGACAGCGAGGGTGGTCCCTGCCATGGTGCCCACCAGACGAGCAGAGACGCTGTCGTGACCCGGGCGGGAGGTCGCCGACGAGATGGAGGCGAGTCGAGACTGGGTACCGACGTTTGTGCTGGCGGTGACGACGCTGATTAAATGCGGAGCCTCCAGCCCGCGGTTGAACCACGGGCCGTGGTGGGATAGTAGCGCAACAGATGGGTGTCTATTCAAACCGAACGTCAGCGAGGCTGTTATTATGGAGTGCGACTACAGCGGCGTCCGCTACTTCATGGTAAGACACGTGCTGTTGGGGCCCCGCCAGCCGGACTCTGTTGCCGCACTGGTGAGATGGGAATGTCCCGAGTCGAGAAACCCCGAATTTTCCGAACTTGCATTATTTCTGTTGCTCATGACGAAGACGACATGCGGTCTGTGGCAGTCGACATTCATGGCCCGCTAAAATCAGGGAATGGGCAGCACCGCGCCGAGGCTTAACAAGCATGTAAAACTTTTGACTTCAATATCTCCTGGCGAACAGAAATTGCGCATCATGGGGACTGCTTTCCATGGTTTTATCGGGACTGCTTCTCATGGTATTATCGGAACTGCGCAACGTCGGAACTGCCTTGCATGGTGTTAACTTTCTCGAAAGCTGTTGTAAATGAACTCGTTCAAATGCTTTGCCTCTACCTCCAGCGGCAATCCCGTAAGCCAGAACGCATGTGCCAGCAATCCTATAACCCACCACTAAAGCACCAACCAAAGCATATCAAGCACCAAAAGCACCAAAGCATATCAAGTTAGTGGCCTTTCTTTTGATTCAAATAATATATTATTAGCACAAATGATCATTTTGAACAACATTTTTACAATCTTATAACCGTTCGTTTGCGCGTGTATTTATATCTTTGTGTGCGTGCACTCATCATCCAATTATTTCCAATTCCAGGCAAACGTTCGCGCTGGACAACTTCCTTCTTCAATTCGAACAATACGAATATCAAATGCCATGCAGATTTCAATCGCCTGCGACACCTTCTCAAGCCTCCACAGCCTCCAAAACATCTACCTCAACGACATCCGAACGCTCCAGATTTCGAGCAACAACTGGACCAAAATACAACGACCAGAAGAAGTGACGATCACAATAGACCACGTCTCTCAACTCACCCTTGATAGTGGAGTATTCTCTGGCTGGTCAGAACCCGGTCCCAAGATTGTTATCAGGAACGTGACCAGGTGCTTCATCGCAGAGTCCGCCTTTGACTCCGGATCTGTCATTCAGAAACTCACTTTCCAAAACATCGGCAAGCTGTGGCTGAAGAGCGGTACGTTCCGGGCAGACATTGACCAGCTCGAGCTCGGCAACGTCTCACTGCCCAATGTGTGCCAGAACGACACCTTCGGCGGCCGAATAAGTAACCTCTCACTGAGTTCGGTAAGGACGGGAGAGGTCCGTAGCGGGTGTCTGCAGGCCGGTGACGGCTGGGGCAGTTTGGAGGTTCGGTCCAGTACCTTGGGGAACATCTACGGCTTCGGCATCAGTGGTAGCATCAACGATGTCGTGATCGAGGACAGTCGCCTCGGCTGCGTCAACCCGAGCGGGCTGCACCTGAACGCATCTACCTTCACGATGAATCGGTGCGTTGTCGAAGAGCTTGCTCCAGACGCGATCAACGTCCAGTTCAGTCGGTCCGCCTCACTGCAGACGTCCACGATCATCTCCTTGGGAGCGAACGCCTTCCGTCGGCTGATGACCCGCGCCGGCGTCGGGCCAACGCCAACGCTAACCATCCGACGGGTATCAGTGTACGGGGCAGAAGACGGCTCACTGGCGTTCTCCGAACAAACGCAACTCACCCTGCTCGACGTGGTGCTGCTCGATTCGTGTGTATGCGGCATCGACCAACGGGCGCTTCGACTGGTGGTCGGGGGCGCACCGCCGCGCAACGCGACCGACGAGCAGTGGAGGGCCGCGCGGCAGGTTGTCGACCAAGTCCGCTGCACGGCCGGGACGGACACGCCGACGCTGGCTGAGTTCCGCTGTCAGAGCTGCTCCGTCCAGGACGAGGGCACGGCGCAGTGCTCTTCCTTGGCGTCACGAGCAGTTGATGGAATTGCGGTCTGGCCCTTTGGTGGTGTGGCGGTGCTGTTGATGGTGGTTGGTGCTTTAGTGGTGCTGGTGAAGAGGCGACGCAATCGACGGAGGAGGGAGCACCAATCTTCCGACTCGCGTTGCGGCAACTGCAGAGAACAGGCCATCGTTTCGGAACCAGAGTACAGTGAGATCTTCGAATATCTTCAGCCAGATGAGCGCCATACCACTTCGGCAGTCACGGCGTCTTCGAACGCTGACCGTCACCATGCTCCCCAACTAGAGCCAGAGTCAGAGTACAGTGAGGTGGATGTTCCAGGCCTGCCGCGGCCCCGAGTTCAGTCCTATGTGTACGTTGAAATGTCACCTCTCTCGGCAGATCTCCCTGAACAGGCGGTGTATGCCAACTACTGCGCCGTGGCGGCTGGGGATCGGCATTCGCCTCCGTATTCCAACTGCGCCGTGGCGGCTGGGGATCGGCATTCGCCTCTGTATTCCAACTGCGCCGTGGCGGCTGGGGATCGGCATTCGCCTCTGTATTCCAACTGCGCCGTGGCGGCTGGGGATCGGCATTCGCCTCCGTATTCCAACTGCGCCGTGGCGGCTGGGGATCGGCATTCGTCTCTGTATTCCAACTGCGCCGTGGCGGCTGGGGATCGGCATTCGCCTCCGTATTCCAACTGCGCCGTGGCGGCTGGGGATCGGCATTCGTCTCTGTATTCCAACTGCGCCGTGGCGGCTGGGGATCGGCATTCGCCTCTGTATTCCAACTGCGCCGTGGCGGCTGGGGATCGGCATTCGCCTCTGTATTCCAACTGCGCCGTGGCGGCTGGGGATCGGCATTCGCCTCTGTATTCCAACTGCGCCGTGGCGGCTGGGGATCGGCATTCGCCTCCGTATTCCAACTGCGGCGCGGCGAAAGGCGGGCAGCATGGGCAGTCCGTGTATGAGAACCTACACGGACTGAGAACGGTGTCAGAGGAATAGGTACGGTTGCGCGGGTGAATTGTGCGGGAGTTTGTGAGGACGATTGTTCGTGCGCCATGACCCGCGATTGTCCGATACTTTGTACCCCCACAGTTGCACTATTGCACTGTTGCACTGCGCCACAGTTGCACTGCTCGGTGGTGATATGTCTGATGACGTAGACTTATCACCACCGAACAGTTGCAAAGCAAACCAACCGCCTTTGCAAAAGTTTGAGATTGGCACACGCCTTTGTATTGCAGATTCCCGACTCGCGGCACATAGGAGGCTGCAGGTATGTGTATAATCCGAAGTGTTACCTTCAGTTACGCGTCTGGCGACCTTGTTTTGCTGTACTACAATGTCGTTTCAACCGGACAATATTACATATTTTTGAGACCATGGTTCTGTGTAGCGATTGTGGCCAACCCGACCCGAATCGTCGCAGTAGGCGTCTGGAAAGCATATAGTTAGTAATAACCAGATATATATAACCAGATAATAACCAAATATTTAGTAATAACCAGATAATGTTTGACTCGCTCACCCGTTAACCCGTCAACAGTGTGGCATTTGGCGGAAGCTAACTTGACCCGATAACCCGTCGATCCATTAAGCCATTGACCTGCCAATCCATTAACCTGCTGAGCCGTGCACGTGTTAATTGAAACACGTTGAAACCCATTCACATTGTTGGTAAGATAACTCTGGAGTTGGTTGGTTTCATGCACCGAATTCACGTTATCGTCACGCTTCTATCCTTATATCCCGCGACTTCGGTATTCCCCCCCCCCACCTCCCGTTATTTTGCAATAACTCCTAAAACAACACCAGTATCGTCACCAAACTTGCAGTACCTTCTCTCACATCAATGCTACACATGCTGGCCAAAGAAAAAAAAAGATGAGGTTCTGATAGGTCAACCGGGAATGACGTCACAGTGACGTCATGTTCTTCGGTTTTTGTTGAAAAATAATGGTTTGCGGAAAACGCTGTCAAAGGTACAATGTTACAGATAAAAGTAATGGTCTTAAATAAAATTACTGACATTAGACCGGGCTATTAAACTGCTATCTCGGATTTTGATTTTTGTATTCAAAATTTTGAGAAATCCAAATATTTTTGTTTTTGTTTCTACAATAAAAAAAATCACAATTATCCAAAAACCGGAATATATGTGATCGAGACGTATTCGGTGAATATGTGTACCAAATCTGAGGTCCATATCTTCAAAATTGACTGACTTATGACCTTTAAATGACAAAAAATCGACCACCTCTCACAGCATTATTATGCATAAAAAGTGCATTTCCGTTTTTGCTGTTTACTTCGATTTATATGGAACAAACAATGTTCTGAGGTCATTTTTTCGCGTTCTAGACGAAAAACAAACCCATAAACATGTGTTATAACGCCTAATGACCGTAATCTGCAGTTTGACCTCGTGACCTCGGATGACCTTGACCTGACCCAAGGTAATAAACATCTTAGAATGGTACTTAGAAATGTCAGAGACACGAATCATACCGATTTATCGACTGCTTATGCGTTTACTATCGCAATTTTGCGCGACAATTCCATCCATCGAGACCTTTTGACACGGTCAAACATTTTGTACTTGACCTGACCTGTGACGTCATCGGTGACCCCGAAGTCAACAATATTATGTTTCCCTCGAAAAATTTCCTAGGGCTATCGAATGCCGTTTGCATTTTTACAATCGGTCCAGTAGTTCCGGAGATCCGAGGAGGGGGCGGGGGGCAAAAAATAGCCCCCCACAGTAAGTCGCGTTATGGAATATACCACAGTTACTCGCGGGATATTTATCATCGCAAATCCTTCCATGTCTCACAATTCACATGATAGAACTGATAGAAATATTTACCAACTCATGGCCATTTTACAAACGAAACTTCTCTGGAAAAAAATGCTAAGCTAACAGAAAGCTAACACATTCCTAAAACTCATCGGGATTTGCTTCCTTACGCATCTACAGTTGATTTAAAACAAGCTTCCCTGATAAAACATTGATTATGTTTGCTTTTAAATCAGAAAATGGGTCAATTTTCGTCCGATTTAAGACGTTGTTTTTGGAGGGCATGACCCTTTGCCCCCAGATCCACCAGAGCCTCAAGCCTACACCTCGTAAGTCACGGAGTACCTGAGTGGCCAATACATCAATACCTCGCTTCGGCCGCCGTTCCCCGCGGTTCCCCGCCTTTCCCCGCCGTTCCCCGCCGTTCCCCGCCGTTCCCCGCCGTTCCCCGCTGTTCCCCGCTGTTTCCCGCCGTTCCCCGCCGTTCCCCGCCGTTCGCCGCCGTTCGCCGCCGTTCCCCGCCGTTCCCCGCCGTTCCCCGCCGGTCGTGAGGTATCTGAGTGACCCCACAGCTGGAGCCGGAGGTCAGACTCGGTGGTGACACTGACTGACACTGTACCTGACTCGACTGTCTGTCACAGTAAATTTACAAAATGCGAATTTCTCAAAATGACGATAAACAAACATTTACATAAACAATATGTGCTCCACATAACAGGCAGTTGCGGCGCCCTAAAACCCCAATCATCATCATCTTTACATAAACAAAACCTTTTCATAAACAAATCAACGCTGTTATTATCAGTTTACTTTAGGGTGGATATTAAAATTATGCGCATGGGACCCGGACAATATCAAGTATTTATTCTGTATTCGTTATCATGCAACTGAAAAAAACTATGTTCCATAGCGACATGTGTTCATCTGTAACTGCCTATGATAACATCTGGTCATGGTCTCTTGGATGTGATCATGGGCAGTTCAATGACCTCAAAGTAAGTGATCCTCATTGGGTCATTGGATGCTTACTTTGCTATGGTCGAGGCTTGAATGAAGACTTGAAAAAATGAAGTCAAATGTTGAGTTGCATGATTACTTAATTCATGGGCTCTTCCAATGATCAAATTTCGTCATAGACTCAACACTACGCGTATCGTTCATGACGAACTTTAATCGTTAGATTCGCCCATGCATATATAGTGAAAGTATACAAGCAAATTAATTGTTTCTTGCAGGCTTACATTGCATTGTCAACCAATCAGAAACAAAAATGATATCTGTAGACTGTATTGTAACCATAGGGTGACCCAACAAGCTACCTCCAGTGCATTGTGCAATCTACGTTTTTGTCCCAAATCCTGGAAGTTAATGTCGAAAGTTCCCCGCCTTCCACCCTGTGGTGTGCACCAAGAGATAATGGCAGAACTCCGCGTCTGCTAACCGCTCTCCTACGTCTCTGATAGCAGCTGCAGTCTGAGTCATAGGTCGTGTCCCCGCTGCAGTACCAGCACGCCGGTACTCCCCAACCGCTTATGGCCCCCCCCCCCCCCTCCCTGGTACCCGTCGCCGGTGCCCTCCTTTGGTGCCTTGCCTGCCGCTGGTGCCCTACTTTGGTGCCTTGCCTGCCGCTGGTGCCCTCCTTTGGTGCCTTGCCTGCCGCTGGTGCCCGCCGTTGGTGCCTTGCCTGACGCTGGTGCCCTCCTTTGGTGCCTTGCCTGCCGCTGGTGCCCTCCTTTGGTGCTTTGCCTGCCGCTGGTGCCCGCCTTTGGTGCCTTGTCTGCCGCCGGTGCCCTCCTTTGGTGCATTGCCTGCCGCTGGTGCCCGCCGTTGGTGCCTTGCCTGCCGCTGGTGCCCGCCTTTGGTGCCTTGCCTGCCGCTGGTGCCCTCCTTTGGTGCTTTGCCTGCCGCTGGTGCCCGCCTTTGGTGCCTTGTCTGCCGCCGGTGCCCTCCTTTGGTGCATTGCCTGCCGCTGGTGCCCGCCGTTGGTGCCTTGCCTGCCGCTGGTGCCCGCCTTTGGTGCCTTGCCTGCCGCTGGTGCCCGCCTTTGGTGCTTTGCCTGCCGCTGGTGCCCGCCTTTGGTGCCTTGTCTGCCGCCGGTGCCCTCCTTTGGTGCATTGCCTGCCGCTGGTGCCCGCCGTTGGTGCCTTGCCTGCCGCTGGTGCCCTCCTTTGGTGCCTTGCCTGCCGCTGGTGCCCGCCTTTGGTGCATTGCCTGCCGCTGGTGCCCGCCGTTGGTGCCTTGCCTGCCGCTGGTGCTCTCCTTTGGTGCCTTGCCTGCCGCTGGTGCCCGCCTTTGGTGCCTTGCCTGCCGCTGGTGCCCGCCTTTGGTGCCTTGCCTGCCGCTAGTGCCCGCCGTTGGTGCCTTCATGCCCGCCGCTGGTCCTCACCACCGACACTGGTGCCGCCGGCCGGCCCTAGTGGTGTTCGATCGGATACGGTGTGAATGTTTGGCAAATTGGGCTCTGTTCCGGGCTGCTACCGGGCAAATTGGGCTCTGTAAATTGGGGTCTGTAAATTGGGCTCTGTAAATTGGGCTCTGTAAATTGGGCTCTGTAAATTGGGCTCTGTAAATTGGGCTCTGTAAATTGGGCTCTGTAAATTGGGCTCTGTAAATTGGGCTCTGTAAATTGGGCTCTGTTCAGCATATTTGACGTGTGGCTTTTCGGCAGAATTACATGTGCGTGGTAGATAGCTACTTCGCAAGCACGTCGAAACGGCAAAGTTCGGAGTCTTTAAGATGATGCGCCCCATCCAAATGTGACTCGCATGCACGCTCAAGGGCGGATCCACCCGGCCGTTTGGGGGGGGGGGGGGCGTTTTTAGCGGACCTTACCTACCCCCGATTTCGAATTTCTTCCCGGATTTGGGCCACTTTATTTTGTAACTACACGATTTATATTATTATAGCTTTTCGACCTTTTGGGATATCGAAAAAGGAAAGATCGTCAGATGCAGTTTGTATTGTTCCGACATTGCCTTACACTGAGGAAAACTATGTCAATTGTCAGCTGTACCCAGGGGCGTCGCCGATAATGTTTGAGTGGGGGGTCGGCTGAAATGACGAAGGACAAATAACCCATTTTTGTATGCGTATATTTAAGCCTTTGCAGCATATTTAATGTGGACTTTCATGTTATAGTACGCACTTGATATTTAGCGCCGCTTCGCGGCGCGAAATTTATACGGATTTGCCTGATAAAACCCAGAAACATAGGCGGTGGGCCTTGCAGAGAATAAGAAGCTAAACATGCTATTCATTCAATTCACGTTACAACGAACCGAAGACGATGGCGATGGTTTCGTTATGACAATGGCCACCGATGTGACGCCGCGAAGGGGCGTGAAAATTTTAATTTTAGGTCGTGGAAAACGACATTTTAATATTGGAACCAGACTCAGGTAACCCCTATTCCTGGTTGCACATCTCGGCATGAATAAAAATATTGAAATTAAGGTAGTTTTTAATATACATATTCCTCGTATAGTAAATCACGATGACCGGTGGCAGTCAGCAATCAATAGTACCTATGATAATAATAACTGTGTACATATGTACTGAACTGTAGCAAACAACTGGTAACAGCGCAAATGGGCTGAAAGCAGCAAGACTTTTCCGCACATGATTAATAGTAACACATATTTATATATATATCCCGCACATAATTCCGCACACATTTTCTTTTCCGCATTTTCCGAAAGCAGAAAGACTTTCCGCACATAAATGGTCCTTGCGGATCTGGAGGAGCCTGGGGCGAGATGGCTTGGGGAGATGGTCCTGACCTGGTCTCACTAATAGCTCTTCGGTCCAGCAAGTTGGGCACCGCTGGAGCAGCTTACGGGTGCCGATGTCCGCGTCTTTGCGTTCGCGTCGCCTTTTCTCGGAACTTGGCAGCTAAACATGTTGCCCGCTTGAAAGTTAATATTTTATGAAGGGAATGGGCCCTGGGGCTAGCAATTAGGTACAGCCAAGGAGAGACTGCCACACTTAATTAATTCATTTTCCCATTTTCCAAATTTGTATAAGCAACTGCGTATTGTGTCATGCCGCGATGCGGCGCGAAATTTGCAAGTTTTTCACTGTAGATAGCTGGATTTTGACTGCTGCAAAGGGAATTTTTACAACTGTACGTCCGACCGTTTTTTTTTTGGGGGGGGGGCAACGCAAAGTATCAGGACCTTTGGGGGGAGGGGCTTTGCCCCCCTCTCCTCTCCCTAGATCCGCCCCTGTGCACACCAGGCAGCAGCATCATCATCATCATCACAATGTTTATTAAACAAATGGTAAACAGTAGCAACAGTAGTAAGAGAAACAATGACGTAATATGATACCAATCAACTATGTAATAGCAGAGTGGTGCAGAAGCGCAATGCGCTTGAATCTAAGCACCTCTCTGAAACTTAACCCGGCATTGACTGGGGCTCAGCAGAACGCCATTGACGGGGGGGGGGGCGTGACGTGACGCGCAATGCGGCATTCGAAAGCTCTCAATGAGACGACTCTAAAACACACTAAACAATGTCAAAGTTAGGTCATATGTCAGGTCACAGTCGGGTAAAAGGTTAAAATCGACGTATTTGCGTGTATGGGCCATACTTTCCATCCAAAAGTCTTCAATTGTGACCATGATCACACAAAGTGCTCTCAAAGGTATGATACACATCCTGCATGAGCTAAAGTGATATTGTTTGCAAAGGTCAAGATGAAGGTCAGGTCACAAAAAGTCACTATGCGCAAAATATCTACGGAAGTCATGGAACACATGGTTTATGGGTTATTTGCCACGTATTATTCGATAGTGATAGTAATTTTACCACCTGACTTCACTTACGTGAAGTTAATGTCAAGTTCAGGTCAAGTTCAGGTCACTGAAGAACAAAATTTGATATTGATAAATTTAAATGAAAAAGGCATGTTGCTACATCAGTTTTGTCTCAGAAATACAGTGCTGGCATTTATTTGTCTGTATCTGGTCAATAAAAGAAGAAAAAAACGCAATTTCAAAATATGACGTCATGAGTTACCCATACTTTAGATGCCATAAGTCAGTCAAAAATGGTGATTTAATTTTGAAATTTGGTATGGTAGTTGCCCATATGTGGTGCTCTGACATATATTCCGTTTTTTCTTCATAACTTTGAAGAAAGAAATGTTTTTATCGGGTTTTTGACTTTTTAGGGGTCAAAAACCTAAATTTTCACAAATCCGAGATAGCCATGTTGTAACTCTTGCCATTTGCTATCATTGCACGTTTTTGGATTGCATTTTCTCAAAATATGGCATTTGTACGTCTGTTAAAGTTTAGCTTATTTTTGTATTAAACTCGTGTTTAGTGACGTTACTAAATTCGCAATATCTCGACAAATTTCCGACGAAATTGCTTCATTTCTGCACAGAAGACGTAAAATCGATGTAAAGGAAGGTACCCAAGTTTCACGTTCGGTTGATAACGCTATTGGTTTTTGAGCTATTACCTTTTTTTCTCTTTTTTTGAGCCACCCAGTCAATGGCAGGTTAAAATACTCTAAACTTAAGTTAAAAAACTAAACTAAATAATAACTAAGCATAATAACTAAACTTGATAATAACTAAACTTAATAATAACTAAACTTAATAATAACTAAACTTAATAATAACTAAACTTAATAATAACTAAACTTAATAATATCTAAACTTAATAATAACTAAACTTAATAATAACTAAACTTAATAATAACTAAACTTAATAATAACTAAACTTAATAACTAAACTTACATAATTGAACGATACAGAAAATAGCAGCTCCTGTCCTGACTAATGCGGACCTGCGTCAGCCAAGATCCAAACGCGGATATTCGCTATAATTGGGCACGTTGCTTGTTATCGTGTGGCGCAAAAAAATAAATATACACACCCACACCCACACGCACCCATCTGACCGATGATCGCACCGCTGCCGTGCTAGCTTCACCAATGTGCTGCACGAGCCACGAGCCACGTCTAGCACGAGCCACGTCCTTTGGTGTGTCGCCGCCGTGCCTGTCCACGACCCACGCAGACCACCCGACGCATCGATAGACGGATCGACTGAGCCAGCGATGAGCGGGCAGCGGCCGGAACGGTGGAGCAATTGACCGCGCGAACGGCGGCGAACGACGGCGAACGGTGGCCGAAGCGAGGTATTGACTGTGGATGGTGAGCATTAACCGAGCAGCTGCGGCACCGTTAAGTTTTAATCGTGAAAAATTCTGCACATGGTAACCAAACAGATATGTTTTATACGAACTGTTCTTCCAATATGTCGGGACGAACGCGGTGTTGAAAAGTTATTGATTGAACTTTGAGTGTTCTAGAGTTTTCCTGTAGCAGATGGACAGGCGGTGAAGATGGGCAGTCAGCCATGGTCTGTCGGGGTGACAAGGGGGACATGTTTCCTTAGACATGGTCCCGGTACCATCAGACGGTCCCGTCGCGGGCCCGGCACGGTCTTGGCAGGCGGGCGCGGTTAGCCGCCATTTTGAAAACGGTAGGTCATCTGATTGATTCGACGTTGGTCCAGTTAGCAGCATCAGATATCACACTGCCAGTGTGTTGTTCTGAGGTGTCTCGATTTGGTCCATACTTGGTGTACAGGGCCTCGTTGATGTGCTCATTCCGAAAATGTTATATTATGGGGTGTATGTTTAGTTGTGTTAGAGTTACACGCCTTGTAAAGGTCCAAGAGCATGCCCCGGGGTGTCTTGATTTGCCCCAAAATTGGTATACTCTTTGATGCGCTGATTCCGAAAATGTACCTCACTAGGGTAGTATTGTACGTTTTTTTTTTTAAAGTTACACGCCTTGTATCAAGACATTCTGCAATATGCTGCCGATACGTTACATGGCATGTAACTCGAAAACGACGAAAAATACCACCCCCGAGAGAGGTACATTTTCGGCATCAGTGCATCAAGAAGACACAGTATATCAATTTTGGGGCAAATCGAGACTCCTCGCCAATATGCTGCTGGAATGTTACCAGGCGTGTAACTCGAAAACAACAGAAAATATTACCACATAGAGGTACATTTTCTGAATCAGCGCATTAATGAGGCCCCATACACTACGTTTGGGGTAAATCAAAACACCTCAAAATATCACACTGTCAAAGTGATAACTGATGCTGCTAACTTGACAAACGTCCCATTGCAATACATGTCCCCTGTCACATAGACATAGCATATCCCCTGTCACATAGGCATAACATATCCCCTGTCACATAGGCATAACATATCCCCTGTCACATAGACATAGCATATCCCCTGTCACATAGACATCACATATCCCCTGTCACATAGACATAGCATATCCCCTGTCACGTAGACATAACATATCCCCTGTCACATAGGCATAACATATCCCCTGTCACATAGGCATAACATATCCCCTGTCACATAGACATAGCATATCCCCTGTCATAGACATAACATATCCCCTGTCATATAGACATAACATAGCCCCTGTCACATATACATCACATATCCCCTGTCACATAGACATAACATATCCCCTGTCACATAGACATAACATATCCCCTGTCATATAGACATAGCATATCCCCTGTCACATAGACATCACATATCCCCTGTCACATAGACATAACATATCCCCTGTCACATAGGCATAACATATCCCCTGTCACATAGACATAACATAACCCCTGTCACGTAGACATAACATAACCCCTGTCACGTAGACATCACATATCCCCTGTCACGTAGACATCACATATCCCCTGTCACATATACATAACATATCCCCTGTCACATAGACATAACATATCCCCTGTCACATAGACATAACATATCCCCTGTCACATAGACATCACATATCCCCTGTCACATAGACATAACATATCCCCTGTCATATAGACATAGCATATCCCCTGTCACATAGACATAACATATCTCATGTCACATAGACATAACATATCCCCTGTCACATATACATAACATATCCCCTGTCACATAGACATAACATATCCCCTGTCACATAGGCATAACATATCCCCTGTCACATAGACATCACATATCCCCTGTCACATAGACATAACATATCCCCTGTCACATAGACATAACATATCCCCTGTCATATAGACATAGCATATCCCCTGTCACATAGACATCACATATCCCCTGTCACATAGACATAACATATCCCCTGTCACATAGGCATAACATATCCCCTGTCACATAGACATAACATATCCCCTGTCACATATACATCACATATCCCCTGTCACATAGACATAGCATATCCCCTGTCACATAGATATAACATATCCCCTGTCATATAAACATCACATATCCCCTGTCACATAGACATAACATATCCCCTGTCACATAGACATAACATAACCCCTGTCACGTAGACATCACATATCCCCTGTCATATAAACATCACATATCCCCTGTCACATAGACATCACATATCCCCTGTCACATAGACATCACATATCCCCTGTCAGCTCGAATTATGAAATCTTTAACATTACGTCTATGGGCGTTGCATGGAAAGAATCGAGTTTGAAATATCTCTGACTGCACCCCCCTCGGCAGGTGAAAAGGTATTGTGGCCCCCATAGGCGTAGGAACAGGGGGCCGGGGGCCATGGCCCCCTCACTTTTCGGCCATTTTTGGGGGCTAAAATCTGTATTTTTGGTTGGTGAGAAAAGTGTTTGATGGCAAAAGGTTCGCCAAGACGAGGGGAGATGACAGGATCACTGTCCCCCACACTTTTCGTGACGTTCCTACGTTCCTGGTGGCCCTACTTGAGCAAAATCCTGGATACGTGCCTGAACTGAATTGATCGAAGTCTTGCCCCCCCCCCCCCCCCATGGCAAAATTAAATCCGCCGCCACTGCCCTCGTTTAGAACGCTCCGCTCGCGTTCGCTCGAGCTGCGCTGCGGCCCACCGGAGGGGGATGGGGCTGCCGCCCCCTGGACCTCCCAGACCATCTCGTAGACAAGTGACAACTAGTTATAATATTTACTAAGCTGTGGCCTCAACGGACACTGGCAGTGGCAGAGTCTGGCGGTCGGCTTGGTGTGATGGGAAAAATTGTAATAACATAATAGAATTGGTTACGCAAATATCGGTTACGGTAGAATTAATCGGTTACGCAAATAATATATTCCCAAAGGCATCCTGGTTATACCTATTACTGAATAATTTGATTTGGCGGCATCGGTGATGAAACCAGCTGTTTCGGTGATGAAAACATCGTTTCGGTGATGAAATCAGCGTTTCGGTGATGAAATCAGCGTTTCGGTGTAGATTTAGTTATTTTGGTTGTATTTATTTTCGGTGATATGTTCAGCTATTTTGGTGATCAGAATAGTCATTTCGGTGACGGGATTAATTTATTCCGCTTTCCAAATTCCCAAAAGTCAACAGACAATGTTTACATACTCTGGCGGATCCAGGGAGGAGGGGGGCATTAGGGGAAAATGCACCACCCCCAAGGAATATAAGGGGGCATTCAATACAAGTATGCCCCCCGCGCGTCCCCTGCACTGAACGTGACACACAGTGATCTTAGGAGAAAACTTCATGAAAACGGAAATTTTTCCTCGAGTGATTGAATTTGAAGTTTTATGTATCCCTTTTTTCAAAGATAGACAAAACAGCGCACCTGATGCAATTCAAGCAGCTCCGGTGCCACTTAACCCGCGCCCCGCGGGGGCGGGGGGGGGGGGGCAGAATCTTCCCCCTTCACAGATTTTCTCAATACCTTGAAAACTATGATAGATATCAACGTGAAACTTTCCGCACCTTGTGCTGCATCAATTATACGTCTTCTCACTTCTGACCGAATTTCAATGAAATTGATGTAGTGTTTTGGGAGATAATGACGTTGTAATGACATCATGTCATGCTATTTTTGATGGAAAAACGATCAATGTTTCAAAAATCGTAAAAAATAGAGTTTTAAAGTGAATTGCAAATAAAAACGTCAAAAGAAAGGAAATTACATTATCTTTGAAATGCCTATCTCGGATATTCGAAACGTTTGGTTTTTGACCCCCCCCCCCGCCAAAAAATTGTTTTGTTTGGGGGAAACAAATCCACTATCAATTATTGTGAATTTGAAAAGTTAATTTATTAAGTTCGAATACCAAAATAAGATGACCGACCCAAATCGGCGGATACAAAAATTGGGGTACTTTTTTGCCACAAAAAGATGCCCCCCCCCCCCCGCAGGGTGTTTGGGTCTGCTACCAGTCCACACCAACCTTGAAAACGTTTCTCCACCCATGACCGTGGGTCTTGGCACCATCAGACCTGCTACCAAGGCCGTCCCCGTCAGACCGAAGGCCCGGATATGGAGAGTGGCCGTCCTCGTCAGACAGAAGGCTCGGATATGGAGAGTGGCCGTCCCCGTCAGACAGAAGGCCCGGATATGGAGAGTGGCCGTCCCCGTCAGACAGAAGGCCCGGATATGGAGAGTGGCAGTCCCCGTCAGACCGGAGGCCCGGATATAGAGAGTGGCCGTCCCCGTCAGACAGAAGGCCCGGATATGGAGAGTAGCCGTCCCCGTCAGACAGAAGGCCCGGATATGGAGAGTGGCCGTCCCCGTCAGACAGAAGGCCCGGATATGGAGAGTGGCCGTCCCCGTCAGACAGAAGGCCCGGATATGGAGAGTGGCCGTCCCCGTCAGACAGAAGGCCCGGATATGGAGAGTGGCCGTCCCCGTCAGACAGAAGGCCCGGATATGGAGAGTGGCCGTCCCCGTCAGACAGAAGGCCCGGATATGGAGAGTGGCCGTCCCCGTCAGACAGAAGGCCCGGATATGGAGAGTGGCCGTCCCCGTCAGACAGAAGGCCCGGATATGGAGAGTGGCCGTCCCCGTCAGACAGAAGGCCCGCGGATATGGAGAGTGGCCGTCCCCGTCAGACAGAAGGCCCGCGGATATGGAGAGTGGCAGTTCGGTATTTGGCCAACAGGTGGTGCCAACTGCGGAGTGACGCGGAGATAACGCGATAGGGGCCGCCTCAGCACTTGCCGCCGATAGCTTCATTGATTCCCGGCCGCTAAGTGGTCTGCGGTTCGGTGGCGCAGCTACCGCTTATTCCGGTCGCAGCCAATGTAATCCGGTTATACGGGAAAAGCGTGGGGCGTATGCCGAATTAAGCTTTGGGTAACGAGTTTTGCACGCTAATTTGAGCAGATGCACATTTGCGAATTCTATATTAGTATTCACATCATACATAATTAACTATTATTTTGTAAAATATTATACATATCGCACATAATGATAGGATCCATGGAGCAAAATCTTCAACATCTATCCAAATGGTTTGGAAAAAATGGAATGCAAATCAATGCTAAAAAAACTCAGCTCATAGTTCTCGGCTCGCGGCAAAAGCTTCGGCAGCTGCCAACGATTAACATTCAATGTATGGGCGCCACTGTCTGCGGGTCTTCCACGGTGCGAACCCTGGGTGTCGTATTTGACCAATGTATGACGTTCGCTGCCCACACTGATGATGTCATGTGACGTTGCACTGGCATTTTAATCGACCTCAGTCAGAGCAGACATAGTTTACCTCAAACGACGCTCACTACTCTAGTCCAAGGTCTTGTCATTTCTCTCATCCGTTACTGTATTAGCGTCTATGGATCCTGCAACGCTTCTCAAACTGCACGACTCCAGAAAGTACTTAACTTTGCAGCACAAGTGATTTCGGGGCGTCGAAAATTTGACCGTCAGCGATGTTTTACGCGACCTTGAATGGTTTACTGCACACAACCTGTACGTATACCATGCACCGACCCTGATAAAATGCACACTGTCCACTTCTCAGCCACTGGCGGATCCAGTCTCCCAATATGGGGGGGGGGGTAATTTCACTGGGGCCTTCCGGGCCCCAGGGGCCTCCATATGACCTAAAAGGTACTCCCATTTTTCCCTTTGCGGACTTGGGTTATTTTTTTTTTCACTATGCTATTCTTACGTGTAAGGACGTGTCAATTAAGTGCACAAATAAAATTGATGGATATTTGCCTCCAAATATCTATTTTTACGAGCGAGCGCAAAGCGCTCGCTCGTCCTTCCGTGGTGTATGGGAAAAATCTGATTATGAGCGGCCCGGCCCGGCCCGGCCCGACCCGTGGCGACGCTTTTGAGAAGCTCATATCTCTGCAACCGCACGTCCGATTGACAAGCGAACTTCTTTTCTGAGCATCCCCATCTACCCTACCCTGTTTGAGATCAGTGCCTACTCATGTGGGTGACTACCACTGCGCGTGGCGCGTGCCGCGTGAGGAGTGTTGAAACGTGTTTTCTCGCAATAACTCCGCAACGGCTGGGCAGATTATGTGCACATTTCGTGTGTGGTTAGGGACCCCTCAGCCGTCACTTTCACACAACTCAGGGGTGGGATGACTCTGCGCGTGCGCACGTGCACACCCCTATTCTGTATCTCAGGAACGGCTGAGCCGGTTGTGTTCTAATTTTGTGCATGGTTAGGGACCTCTCAGTCACCGCCTTTCCACAAGTCAGGGATGGGGTGGCGTTCAGTTCAGTTGCGCACGTTCAGTTCAGTTCAGTTCAGAGTAATTTTATTATCAACTAAACATATACAACGAAAGAAACGGTGTTGGATTGGCGCAAAAGCAAACGCTTAAATTAAAGCGCCTCTCCATGGAACTAAATTGCAATGACAAACAAAAGCAAAAGCAAACAAAAGAGAGTAACAACGAACATGCTGAAAAGAAACTATCCAGGAACAGATAGTCAGGCTGTGCTGACCCCGCCACCAGCCCGCCGAGCAACCATTACATACCTTGTAGGTAGGTAGGTAGCCCAGGCGCCGGGCAGCTTGGTCACACCCCACACCCCACGTGCACACCCCTATTCTATATCTCTGGAACGGCTGAGCCGATTGTGTTCAAATTTGGTGTGTGGTTAGGGACCTCTCAGACCCCACTTTCCCACGAGTCAAAGATGGGTGCCTCTGCACGTGCGCACGTGCGCACCCTTTTTTGTATCTCAGAAACTACTTGCCCATCGAGTTGAAATTCCCCATACATTTCCTTCGCGCTCGCTCGTTCATCGCCAACTACGGCGCCTTACTGGTTTTATCATTTCACATGCTATTTTATATACAAATTAGTTATTCGCTTATACCTTGTGACTGAATAAAGCTAGAAGGGCACGGTAACGTCATTTTGTTGTTATCATCAAGACGTGTTGAATACTGTGCAGCATTACTTTTTTTGACATTTCATGACCTTGACCTAAGGTCAAGGTCACGGCGCAAGGTCACCTTTCCAAATTTGACCTACACGGCGATCTTATATAGCTTTGAACTTGACTTGAAGATAGGAATTCATTGGTATTAAAATAATTGCGCGATCTTTGATGATTATAAAGCAAACTGAGACATTTTCGGTCTTGCTTTACATCGAGAAGGAAGTTGTGAACTTACTATTCGACATTCAAATTCAAATGAATTTAAAAGTTACCATGGACGATCAGACGTTATTTAAGCACAATTGAATTCCTCGCAACAAGACAAGTTTTAAGATATATAACATCGCCACATAGGCCACAATTGGAAACCTAATCTTGAACCTTGACATTAACCTTGGGTGAAGGTCACGAAATGTTATAAAGAGGTCATACTGCATATCATTCAACGCGTCTTGACGAAAATAATAAAATGGTGTCCATTTTACCTTTTTATCTTTATTCAGTCAAAAGTTATTGGGGAAGAACATCTGTCACAAAAAGAACATAAAATAAAAATAAAAATCGCGTATTTGAAGGGAAATAACCATCAATTTTATTTTTCCTGTTTGAAGGACACTTCTTTACACTTAACAAGAATAAAGTCAAAATAGGAAATACATTTGGCTTGGGTATCCAAAAAAGATTGAAAAAATACTAACTTTGACATTTCAGGTCAAGATCATCAAATGTCAGAAAGAGGTCATGCTGCAGAGCATTCAACTCGTCTCGATGAGAACATCAAAAAGACGTTTACCGTACCGTTCTATTTTTATTCAGTCTAAAGTTGTTAGCGAATAGCATATTTTTCTTTATATAAAATGGCATGTAAAATGACAAAATTTGAGACATTTGGAGGGAAATATCCCTCAATTTTATTTTTGTACTGAATTGACACGTCCCTACACGTAAGAAAGACATAGCGAAAAATTAGAAATCAACATCACCATGTTATCAAACAGCTCATTGCCATGCTTACATATAATATGTCTATATTGCTTCATAAATTATCCTCCATATGGGCTGACAAAGATTGACCTGCACAGTGACCTTATAAAAATGTCCAAGGCAATATCTCCTGAACCACTGCTTTCATTGCAATACAACTTGCACAGCTCACTGTAGCGCCCCAGGGTACCTCATATACCAATTTTGGCCATAATCGGTGACATGACGGTGTCATTTTGGACTTTGTTTTTTTTGTCGATTTGTCGTGGAATGGCCCAGCTACAAAAAGAAGAGCACAACAGAAGATTTTTTAACTGAACCTAATTACCCTAATACATACTAGAAGACGTATTCCACACAACATAGGTACCTATGTAAGGAAATTCACTCACGCGCTCCCCTGCTACACAGCAGGCAGCAGGAGACCAAAGGCTGGGCCACTGCGTGTAAAATTATAACTTGCATTGGTTGTGAATCACTCCAAAATAGCGTCTGCCGCGCCACCGTCCCTATCCCTACTGCTACCAAAGTGCTACCAAATACGAATGAGGCAACACGAATGAGACAAAAAATATATATTTCTTTCGCAAGAAGCTATTCATTCGCAGGCAGTACCCATTTGCATCGCGTTTCAGCGGATTTTGCGGGTGGGGCTAATTTCTATTGTCACCCCTGTCGAGCTTGGCATGTGTGGGGGGGGGGGAGAGGGGGGGGGGGGGGGGCTTTGGCCCTTGTCGCCCCCTTTGGATCCGCCAGTGATTCCATACAACATAGGTACCTATACAAGGAAATTCACTTCCGCGCTCCTCTGCCATTCAGCAGGCAGCAGGAGACCAAAGGCTGCGACGCGCGCTGCATGTAAAATTATAACTTACCTTGGTTGCGAATCATTCCCAAATAGCGTCAGACGCGCCACTTTCCCTATCCCTACTGCTACCAAAATGCCACCAAATAGAGGAAATACGAACGGGGCAAAAACAAGATTTCTTTCGCATTTTTTTTCTTTCTCGCAGGCAGTACCCATGTATAATCGCCAGTTTCATCGATTTTGTTTTGGGTGGGGAGGGGGGGGGGGGGCTAATTTCTATTGCCGCCGCTGTCGAGCTTGGGATGGGGGAGGGGCTTTTGTCCTTGCCGCCCCCCCCCCCTGGATCCGCCAGTGTTCTCAGCCTGAGTTACTCTGTGAGAATCTCGTATATAGACGCCAGGTGCATCAGCGCACCACTGACAGGATGACATGCTTCGTGTTCCCCGCATCAGATCGGAATCTGGGAGGAGGCGATTCCTCTACTCCACTGTGACCGCTTTTAACACTTTACCACAAAACATCCGTGACTCTAACCTGCGGCAGTTCAAAAAGGAGCTGCATAGGCATATACTGCAACAACAGATGTGTGACCGATAGCAGCGCCTGCTTCGTCACGACACGTACGTGGGAGAGGGTATGTGTGTGAGAATGTTTGTACGCATGCGTGTATGCTCGATTGACCTACCTCACTTTATCTCATGACACTGACTCTGTAAAAGCCACATCTGAGTGGAATGAGCCTATGACGTGCAATAAATAAATAAATAAATAATATGTATCGTATGCATATTGTGTATCAGTATCTACATCGTATACATTAACATCGTACCGTTCACATATGTCGTATACAACGCATACATCGTGTGAACCGAACACAAGGACGTAGGAACGTCACGAAAAGTGTGGAGGGGGGGGGGGGGGGGGGCAGTGAAACTGTGATCTCGTTTTGAGAGAACTTCAATCTCCCTATGAAAGATTTCTTTGCAGATTTGGGCTGTTCTCGTCTTGGCGAACCTTTTGCCATCACAAACTTTTCTCACCAAGCAAAAATAAAGATTTTAGCCCAAAAATGGCCGAAAAGTGAAGGGGCCATGCCCCCCTCCCCTGTTCCTACGCCCCTGAACCGAACAGTTTGTGTACACAGTGTACGTATCTGGGATGTCAGCTAGCGCTGGACTGAGTATTATTAATGTCATGCAATCATGGCATTCACTATATTTCTTCATACCTTTCTGATTCCTGACACTCTAATAATCTGCTTCTCGACTAGTCCAATAATGACAATAATGTCATGCGGCTCGCTGTCCTCAAATGCACCGTCACCCCTCAGGGACCCAGCAGCACCACTTGCACCGTGTCTCAATGATTCGCGCCTCGGTGACGTGCTTCTACGGCCCGACACGTTAGTGAACGTCACCCATCACCTCCGAATCGCACGTCACCGGGACGCGAGTTTACAGCCATGCTACGGAATTCGCACCGCCCGCCGGTGGTGACGTCACGTTGACGTCAGCAGCGTAGCCAACGGGACACCCGCGCAGTAGCCGCTTTCTGTAGTGTATAACGATGCGATACCCGCAGCGCGCAGCACGATCGCTGGAGGTTCGCCTCGAAACCACACAGCAGACCGAGCCTGTTATTACTATGGCACGGCGCCCTGTTGTTGATGGCCGTCGCTGGGCGGGAGTCGGGTTACGCTGGCGTCTTCCCGACGGCCGTGATCGGGGAGGAGGGGGTGTGTGGGGGGGGGGGGGGGGTGAAGACAGCGCCCGCTTGTGTGCCCCCCCCCCCCCCTCCCCCAGACACGTGCCGTGGATATGTGGGATGTCTCGTCTCGAGAGCCGACCTCCGGGAAGCCAGAGAAGCGCTCCGCGGTCGGTGGAGAGCTTTGCAGTTCGCACGGGTCGTTTTAGTTGGAAGTTGGAGTCCGTTGAATCTTGTGAGTAATGTTTGAGTGGGTAGTGCGGTTGAGCCAAAACTGCTGGATCGATTCACGGGATTAGAGCGTTGCGCGTCCATGCGACATTGATCTTTGTAAGCTCTTTGTATTTGTATTTGTATTTGTATTTCGTTTAAAGAACACTCCACAGCAGCAGTGGCTTTTCAGGCTCCGAGTCATGTGCAGGGTTCCAGAGTCAAAAATGAAAGCTAGCGTAGACTACACGATCATACACATCTGCGTACACACGCACGCGCACACACACAGGCACACATCTGCCGTTTCAATGCTCGTTGAAAACGCTGCCCGCTGAGAGTAACCAGATCGGATGACAGCTGGTTGTGCAGCGCCGGCGTTCTCGAGCAGAAGCGCCGTCTCCCGGCCTCGGTTCTGGACCAAGGTACGTGGAGCAGACCGTTCTGCCTGGTTGTACGTTGCCGTACGTCCGAGTTCAAACGGAGGACGGCTGCTAGGGAGTCGGGTTCTCCACTCTGCGAAGTCTTTGCTGCTTGTCTTTGCTTGCGTCTTTGCTGAACTGCGTGCTACTGACACTCATACACTCATTGCAAGCTCTAGTATTTTATAAGTGGCTATTGCCTATTGCATAATGTACATAATGTATATGCGTCATAATTTGTGTGGTGTCGACTTACGTCAAGGGCATCTATCATATCACCAGAGCAGAGAGCAGCTCGTGTTAGCAGGCGATGTTTCGTGTATCTTCGTTGAGCTATGGCCGATACCAGTGCCACGCCGGGTTGAAGAGAGCAGGCGATGTTTCGTGTCTCTTCGTTGAGCTATGGCCGACACCAGTGTCACGCCGGGTTGAAGAGAGCTTGCTTCGTAAGCAATTAACTCCTCTTAATGCGCTGAACTGTCTCGTTTGACTGAACTAGCACCAAAGGCTGCGATTATATAACGTTATTCAGAGCAGGGAATACATAGTTTCGGTAAGATATTGCAGTAAGCGGCAGGGCCTATTTTAAGGGAAAACCACTGGGGGGGGGGGGGGGCAAAAAGGTATCCCCATTTTTGGGGGCACCTTTTTGTGGCAAAAGGTATCCCATTTTTGTCCTCCGCGGATTTGGGCCAGTCACTTGATTTTGGTATTCGAGCTTAAGAAATTCACTTTTCGAATTCACAAAAATTGATTTTGTGGACATTTTTCCGATAAGCAAAATTGGGGGTAAACAAAAAAAATCACAAATCCGAGACAGCCATTTGGAAGAAAATGTAATTTCCTTTCTTTTGACGTTTTTTATTTGCAATTTGCTTTGAAACTCTATTTTTACGATTTTCCCAACATTTATTGTTTTTCCACCAAAAATGCATGACATGACGTCATTAAAACGTTATTATCTCCCAAAATACTGCATTAATTTCATTGAAATTTAGTGAGAAGACTTATAATTGGTGCAGTATAAGGCACTGCAAGTTTCACGTTGATATCTATCACAGTTTTAAAGTTATTGAGAAAATACGGGAGGGGGAAAATTCTTCCCCCCCCCTCCCAGCGGGGCGCGTGTCACCGGGGCTGCATGAATTGCATCAGGTGTGCTGTTTTATCTATCATTGAAAGCAAGGGATATATACAAACTTCAAATTCAATCACTTGAGAAAAGAAAAAACTTCCGTTTTCATGACGTTTTCTCCTAAGATCATTGTTTTTTCACGGTCAGTGCAGGAAACGCGCAGGAGGGGGGGGGGGAATACTTGTATTGCATGCCCCCCCTCCAGATTCTTGTGTGTGTGTGGGGGGGGGGGAGGGGGGGGGGGGGGGGGGTGCCCCTGATGTCCGCCCCTGGATCCGCCAGTGGGGGCGGATGCCATCCCCCTTAGATTTGTTTTGGAAATAGCGGAAAACGACACCATTTCGCGCCGCCATTTTTGATACAACTGCTTGCCTATCAATTGCCAAAATCCTGTTAATTTGTTTACCTCGGGTCTCCTCAGGTCACATCACTAAGTCAAGTCTAGTGATCCCACCTCCAAAAAATGTGAGGTCGTGCCGCCGTAGCACATTGTTTGACCGATCAGTTGAATACTCACAGGATTTAAGCAGGTTACAAACACCTACAATTCTGCTATTTCGGATGATTTTGATATCGGTGACCTAAGGTGAAGTCTATTTTGTGACTTCCCAATTATAAGTCATTGGGGAAACATGCAAATGCATATAAATCCACAGGAAATGGCCAAATTTGCCCAATTTTCCTCAGAGTCCCGCATCTTTTGCAAAATACAAAGATCCAGTGGCGGATCTAGGGTTGGGCAAAATGGGCAATTGCCCCCCCCCCAAAAAAAAACCGCCTGAAATCGGCGCAAGATTGACACATGTCCTGATATAGAAGAAAATCTCAGCAACTTTTACTAAGGAAAGTTAGCTTTAGCACGCGCCCTGGACGGGGAGGGAGGGGGGGGGGGGGAAATCCACCCACCCATCCGGTTTTTCGCAGATATCGCAAAAATGGCGGCGCTGCACGCCGCCGTTTTTTTTTCATACCTGTTCGGAAATGAACTACCCGAATTATGTCAAATTCTTGATCTCGGATCATCTCAGGTCAGGTCACCAGACCTGGTCAGGTGATGACCCCACCTCCAAAACGTTTGCGGTAGTACTGCAGCCACAGTTTTAGGCCGATCGGTTTCAATCTTGCAGGATTTGATAAGATGATAGATACCTACAATTTGTTTATCTCGGATTTTTTTTTATATCGGTGACCTAAGGTCAGGTCAATTTCGTGACCGCCAACACTGTTTTGTCAATAACTATCGACATAATGATGATAGAGAAGTGAAAACGGTACCAATGTGTTTGTCTCGTCGAGACACGTCCCCCAATATGCAACATGACCTAATTGGGTCACCACTTGACCTTGACCTGTGATCAAATTTCTCAGTTGACCTAACCTAGTCAACATTAACATGATTCAAAGCGCCTTGACGAGACTAACATGATGGCGTCAAACGTAAGTAATGCTTTATCTTTATTAGGTAAAAAGTTATTTGTGAAAAACAGTTTTGCCAAAAAAAAATTGACATTTGATGACCTCTGGAGCCTAAACTATTGACCTGAGCTAAAATCTGAGGACACCCTGTCGATTGAATTTTTCAAGAGCTTTCCATTACTTTTCCGTTTGTTCCTAGCTATCATAGTTCATGTGATATCTGGGGATTTCTGGAGCGAAGTCCTAAAACTGTAAAATCTGACCTTTGATCACCTCTGGTGACCTCAATATTGACCTGACCTAAAAACAAATACCGATATACTTTCCATAGAGCTTGTCTCGACCTATCTAACACCGTTTTTGCTTGTTACGTTGCGTGGTTTTCGAGATCATAGGGGGGGGGGGGGCGTTTCGACGCCCCCCCCCCCTCGAACTCGGCTCCTATGGGATGTACACCAAGCCCGAAAACATCGTTCGAAAGCTTGTCCAAAAACATTTTGAAGCTATTTCGGCATTTTCTTAACAGGTCAATATTGAGGTCACCAGAGGTCATCAAAGTTCAAATTTTCCATTTTTAGGACTTCACTCCAGAAACCTCCAGATATCACAGGAACTATGCTAGCTAGGAACAAACGGAAAAAAAACAATGGAAAGCTCTTGAAACATTCAATCGACACGGATCGCCACGTGTCCTCCTCAGATTTCAGCTCAGATCAATAGCTTAGGCTCCAGAGCTCATCAAATGTAAAAAACTATGTTTTAGCAAAAGAGTTTTCACAAATTACTTTTTACCTGAATATGATAAGGCAATAATTGTGGCGTCATCGTGTTTGTCTCGTCAAGGCACTTCGAATCATATTCATGGTGACCAGGTTAAGTCAACTTAGATATTTGACCTCAGGTCAAGGTCAAGTGGTGACCCAATTACGTCATGCTGGACATTGGGAGGCGTGCCTTGACGAGACAAACACATTGGTGGCAGTTTCACTTATCTATCTTTGTTTGGTCGATAGTTATTGACACAAAAGTGTTGGTGACCTCGGATGACCTCGGCTGACCCTGTAGGGGTCACTGAACGAAAATTGCACCTGGGTCTGCAAGAATGTCCTATGATAACATTATCTAGAAGGAATTGGGTTGATATCGTGCGTATCCTCAGAATAGGAAGCATTTGAATATTTCCCCATTGACTTATAATGGGTAGTTCACGAAATTGACCCGACCTTAGGTCACTGATATCAAACATCCGAGATATACGAATTGTAGGTACCTAGGGCTTTATAAAATCCTGTAAGTACGATGTCTATCGGCCAAAAACTGTGGCTATGGTGTGACCACAAGCTTTTTTGGAGCTGGGGTCACGTTAATTGGTCTGGTGACCTGACCTGAGATGAACCGATGTATTTTTTTAACATAATGTGGACAATTGACGTTTGAACAGCTATGCTAAAAACGGTGGCGCTGTGCGCCGCCGTTTTTCCGCTATCCTTGAAAAACCTTTGGGAGGGGGGCGTCTAAACGCCCCCCCCCCGGGCACGGCGCGGGTTAAATCAGCTATCAATGCATAAGCAAGCCAAATCCGATGCGTTTTCATAATTGTGTGACACTTTTTGGAATTCCCCCCCCCCCAACCACCCGTTCTGGATCCGCCAATGCAAAGATCCATGTGGTATTTGTATCCTGTGACCTCCACGATGTAAAATCTATTCACCCTGAGGTCATTCGTCATTTTTCTTCCATAACTGTTTTTACCGAACCAGTAAGGCGCCGTAGTTGGCGATGAACGAGCGAACGCAAAGGAAATGTATGGTGAATTTCAACTCGATCAGGGAAGTAGTTTCTGAGATACAAATACGTGGTGCACACGTGCGCACGTGCAGAAGCACCCCACCCCTGACTTGTGAGAATGTGGCGACTGAGAGATCCCTAACCACACTCCAAATTTGAACACAATCGGCTCAGCAGTTGCCCCCACCCACTTCAAATTGTGTGGCGACGTGCCTGATCCAACA